>VXBP01004935.1:221826-300782 GCA_013400115.1 Rhinopomastus cyanomelas | reverse complement strand
TTCCATCACTTTTCCTGGGATGGAGGCAAGGCTGACCGGTCTGTAGTTACCTGGGTCTTCCTTCTTTCCTTTTTTGAAGATTGGGATAACATTTGCTATCCTCCAGTCTCTAGGCACCTCTCCTGTTCCCCGGGACCTAGCAAAGATGATGTAGAGTGGCTTAGCAATGACTTCCACCATCTCCCTTTGTACATGCCTGTGCATCCCATCTGGGCCCATGGATTTGTGTACATCCAGGTTGCTCAACTTACCCCTAGCCCAGTCCTCATCAACCAAAGCAGGTTCCTCTCTTGTTTCAACTTCCTCTGCAGCCTTAGGAGTCTGGGGCTTGATATCAAGACAGCCCCCAGAAGTATAGACAGAGGCAAAGAAAGTGTTGAGCATCTCTGCCTTCTCTGCATCCTCTGCTTCCAGGGCACCCACCTCATTCAGCAGGGGTCCTACGTTGCCTCTAGTTTTAGTTTTATTTGCGATGTATTTGAAGAATCCCTTTTTGTTGCTTTTGACCTCTCTTGCTAAGTTTAATTCCAAGGAAGCCTTGGCCTTTCTAGTTGCATCACTACATTCTCTCACCAGAGCCTTATAATCACCCCAAATGGCCAACCTCTCCTTCCATATATATATATATGCTTTCTTTTTCTCCTTCAGTTTGCCTAGTAGTTCCCTGGTTAACCACGCAGGTATTTTGGCTCCCTTCCTTGACTTATTCATTGTTGGCATGTTCATTTCTTGTGCTGCAAGAAAGCAGTCTTTGAATGTTGACCAGCTGTCCTGAGCTCCTTTACCTGCCAGTACCCTGTCCCATGGGATTTCCCCTGGCAATTGCTTGAAAAGGAGAAAGTTGGCCCTCCTGAAGTTCAGGGTTGCGATTCTGCTAGCTATTCTGTTCCTACCACACCAGACCCTGAACTCCACCATATGGAGGCTTAATAGGATTTTTGTCTGTTTCACAAACCTAACATGTGACGTGGTCGAGGCGATCCTGCTGTGGCAGGGAGATTGGACTAGATGATCTTTCGAGGTCCCTTCTGATCCCTAATGATTCTGTAAGATCATGTTCTTTGGTTGGGGGCTGCATAAATCTTGATTCCTTCAGCTTCTACAATCACAGTGATCACTGTCATGAATCATCTCATTATAGCTACCCTTAAATTCTGGTTTTACTTATGAATCCAGCAATGTCACACGGACACGAGATATATCATAACTGAGCAGAAACTAATTCCCCCACTGAAAAATTTACTTTAGTAAGTATTCCTCAAATAGGAATTTTTCCTCTAAAGATAACAATAAACCTTCATCTAAGTTAGACTCACGGGCACTTTGCGTTCCTGGTTAGGACTTGTTTTAGTAATACTTTTAAAAAAAATATAATAATGATATGACTAACAATGAGGCTGACCTAACTTAATCAGGTCAGTGTACAACTACTCTATTACTAATACTTTCCATAGTGTATTTTTGGCTTAGCTACACATTGATTGGAAAATGCTTTTGATTGTAATTAAGGAGTTATAACTGATTATGAGACCAACAAAAATACTTGGGCAGGACACACTATCAGACCAATTTACACAAATCTAATCCTAACTCTGCTCACCACTATACTGCAGAGACATTTGTCACCATGCATCACTATCACAGCAGAACTGTGTAGACTGGACAACTACTGCTGGAGCTTTTACTCCAAGTTTCTCATTTACTTTTCTCTAGGCCAAGCAGAAGATCACTTAGATAGGAAAACATATAAGAGTGTTGTTTATTCCAGACTGGTATTAACTGCTATTTCAATGCTCACAACAGTATATGGCAGATGTACTCACACTGTACTGACAGAATAAATAAGCTAGAGATCTTGCTAGCAACTTGATGCAGCCTACAGAACAGGTCAAGAAGTTTGCCTTAGATCAGGATGCAGTACTATCACCCAAACAAAATCATAGACTCATAGAATCATTAGGGATTGGAAGGAACCTCCAAAGATCATCTAGTCCAATCCCCCTGACACAGTAAGATCACCTAGACCAAGTCACACAGGAAGACATCCAGGCTGGTATTAAACATCTCCAGTGAAGGAGACTCCACAACCTCCTTGGGCAGTCTGTTCCAGTGCTCTGTCACCCTCACCATGAAGAAGTTCCTTCTCATATTTATGTGGAACTTCCTATGTTCTAGCTTACAACCATTGCCCCTTGTCCTATCACTAGATGACAGAGAAGAGCCAGGCTTCATCCTCCTGGCACCCACCCTTCAAATATTTTTAAAATGACCTTGAATTCATTGTCCTCTCTTAGCAGTTTTCCTTCTGCTCAAGTACAGAAGTTCAATAAATTGAAGATACATATGAACATCCATAACAGTTTGTATGAGACCTTCATGGGTATCAAAAACACCTCTGTTACCAGTTCTGTGTAAACATCTGTATATGCCAGCTGATTTATGATTTTAATAAATAAATCTCTTGAAGGGCTACCTGTACTCTACACTTGCTACCTTTCTTCTTGCATCCGAGTTAAGAGCTCTGCCTGTCTTCCTGAAATGATGGGGATTAAAAATACCATTGCAAGATATTCTAGCAGTGAAGCAAATTAAATTAACATCAGCACACATCGAGTTTAACTTTGAAGAAGCAATGTAAATTATGTTTTCTTCTCACTGCAACCACTGATCTGAAAACGTGAAACTGTCCACAACACCTACATCAAATCCAGAAAGTTACTCTCTATTGCAAGAAATGCAGTCTGTCATTATATGTATTTTATATATACAATATTTATATATATTTAAATACACTAACATGATAGTCTTTGTATAATATTTATTTACACACAATTAATAACTTTTAAGCTATATTGATTGTATAACAATTAAATAATATCCCCCATGTCATAAGGAATAATTACAATTCAATGTTAAGGGTAACTATGTAACAGATAACAGACTGACCTGCTGCTGTGGAACCACTGACTCAAGACAGATCATCTGAAAGAAAAGGAGAAAAATAAATCAGTTTGTGCAACCTGAAGAGTGTACGGTATCGATTTATGAGTGAGCTTGTAGAGTAGGGTTGGTGGTTGGACTCGATGACCCCAAGGGTCTTTTCCAGCCTGAATGATTCTATTATTGGTTTATAATTAACATTAAATTCCTAGTTGCTGTTAATTTTATGCAATAGATTACTTCTTGAGCTACTATTTTAATAAATTCATTTATTTATTAATGTGTTGAATTACTGGCAGTCATAAGACAAGAGGAGAAAACAAATGGCTTTGTATCTCCTGATTATTTCACATTGTTTACATGTGTCTCTGCACATGTGTTTGCATGTGTGCCTACCTATGTGCGTGTAAGCACTAGCACATATATTAGCTACTTGAAACTTTTATTATTCCTCTAAGCCTGCAGAAGACTGCAGCCACTCAGCAAGACGTCAGGAACGTCACTCCATAACATTAGGAGAGTGGTAGCCTAACATGGTGCTACGAGCAAGTTACTACTACACGACTGACAATGAAGAGGTGCAACTGGATTGACAATTTTTCCTCAAGACTATTTGTTCTAACTGCAAGAGGAGTATCATCCTATGTGCCCAGCCTTCTCACAGTCACAACTGGCATAACGAGGTAACAGTTCCAACCTTCCATAAACAAAAGAAAGAGTAAATAAATGCCTTATAGTCAATTTACTGCAAATGAATCCCTTGCCATATGTCAGGACGAAAAACCCTGATTACGTATGACATGGTCTAGCTCCAGCATCCGGAATCATGCCATTTGCTGACTTCATTTCCGATCAACCTTATTGACAATGAGTAAAAAAACCCACCAGTTTTCTTTAGACACTAGCTCCTATCAGTTTTTTTAGCAATCCTAGCCATCTTGTTTGCCTACACTGTAGCACCGTTAACAGTTGATCTTTAGGGTCACAAACTTTCTAGCACAAGGTGAACATTCTGTCATGTAAATGAACAGTAAGAACATACCACAAGCACTAAACTAAGAGTAACATTAGCTATAGAATCAAACCAACCCCTTCTGCAAACAGCAAAACCCCAAAGGTTAGCACCATCTTCATGAATGTCTTACAGCAGGCTCTGTCCAACCAGTAGGAGAAGGTCTTGAAATTTCTAAGTGTAGTCTGGAAGGATGCAGCACAAAGCGTTTAGCATCTGCTTAATTTGAAGCAGGCAAGTAATCTAAATGACTGTAAGCAACACGTGGCAGAATCTGCCTGCTTGCACACTTGCCTGCCAGCAGCTACTAGTACCTTTCCCAAGCATGGAAACCACTTTCATGGAGGCTACATCTTTATTAGGGAAGCTAGGTGTGTCTCCCCTTTGGTAACAGATGCCTAACGATTTCCCAACGAAGCCTGGTGACTTGCAGCTTTTGCTTGTTAACAACAGCCGCAGCAGACTGTGTTTCAGCAGATGTCCAGCTTGATCTCCAAATTCCTGCCAAAATTATGGACTGACCTATCTTAATTAGGACTTTGCCTCACACTGGTGACCTTAATCATGGTGCGCTTGCTAAACCAAACAACGAACACCTCTGGTTTTTGAGAAAACAAGATCGCTCCTCTGCTTACCTGAGGTCTACATTAGGACTCACCTGGGAACAAAGGAGTCTGCTAACGATTACATGGAGAATAGCCTGATGATCTTGCGATGGGTGTAAGTTGCAGCAGAGAAGGTTCCGCCTCAACACAAGGGGGAACTTCTTTACTGTGAGGGTCACGGAGCACTGGAACAGACTCCCCAGGGGGGTCGTGGAGTCTCCTTCTCTGGGGACTTTCAAGGCCCGCCTGGATGCGTTCCTCTGTGATCTGTGTTAGATAGTTTTGTCCTGCTCTGGCAGGGGGGTTGGACTCGATGATCTCTTGGGTCCCTTCCAACCCCTAACATCCTATGATCCTATGATCCTATGATCTTTGTCATCTTAGTGTTACAAAAGACAAAAAGGACACATAGGGAAGGGGAATGGCTGTATGTTGGGGGGGGGTGTAGATAGTGGTCCTTTGTCAAGGAGACCCTTCTTAGCAAAATTTTTTAATTAGGCTCAGTCATAGAGAGATTTTTTAAAATGTGTTGGGTTTTTAATGCCCGTGGCAAACAACCTGCAGCTTTACATACTTTTGAAAACCTAAGCCGAGAGGCTGGTGGTTTTCCTAATTTTCCAAATTCAAAATAGACATGGAGTTACCCAAGAATTGTGTTCAGGTTGGTGTTTTGTTTTTCAGTGAAGATAATTTCCTGCTTTATTACTTTAGAAACAGGCAATTTGAGAGGGATTGGCTTTTATTGTTGGTTTTACTTTGCTTTGCTTTTGCATTCAGATCTACAGACCTATGCTGAAGTAAACTCTTACTAGAAGCAAGACTCTTCAGGCTTGCCTTTAGGTACAACAGTACAGCTACATGTCTCATATCTATTTATTTACCTGGTAAAGAAACTGCAGTTCCTTGTCACCGCATGCATTTGGGTTGCAGTAATTGCCTCAAGGCAAAAGCTCACTTAATAATTAAAGCCAGACCAAGGTTTTTATAATTACGGTTTTGAAGTGGTGGTTGCGTGGAAGGGTCGGGAAGAGCATGAAGCCTGATGCCAGCTCTGTTAAGTAGTCTAAGATTATTGCTGCTTAGTAAATACTAACACGTTCACTTTTCCCTTCTAAGAGAACCTGATGTGAAATCAAGTCAACTTTTGTGTTGCTTTCAGATAAAGGTTTTCTCAGATCAAGTCCCTAGGTACATTCTAAAAGTTCAAAGCATCTCTGTGCTTTGAACCACACCTTTATCACGGTTCCTGCACAGAGCAAGCAGTCATTGTATCATAGAATCACTAGGGATTGGAAGCAACCTTGAAAGATTACCTAGTCCAATCCCCCTGTCAGACCAGGATCACCTAGACCAAGTTGCACTGGAACATATCCAGGTGGGTTTTAAACATCTCCAGAGGAGGCTACACAAATGGGGCAGCCCATTCCAGTGCTCTGTCACACTCACCCTCTATTGGAAGGAATCAATAGAGAGGCATGGATTTGACAGATGAGCCCCTTGGAGGATAAGGAATTGGCTGGACAGTTGCATTCTAAGAGCTGGGATCAACATTTTTGAAGTTGTATGGAATTAAATATCAGCTCCAGGTTTAAACAATGGCAATTCAAAAAACCCCAACCAAGTTGCTGAATTTCATACATCTTAATATGGATACACAAGATCAACATCTCTGAAGCAGAGGATTACACCAGTGACGAGTATTTTCTTCCTGAAAATCAGCTCATAAGTAGGACGTGAAGGATGCCACCTTCTGTGTGACACTCACTGCTGTGATTCATAAGGCTCGGTACATTTACATCAGGGTAAAACACACAAAGGTTTACAGAGGGTGTCATGCCAAAAGAAGCAGACCAATGATTTATAGTACACGTTATAAAGTACATGCCTGCCAATCCTATTGTCTATTCACAACCAGACTGAGACAGTGATAAAGGCTGAGCCAGATGAATTAAGCATTAACAATCGTTAACCTACAGAGCTGTAATCACCAGGTTGTCAGAAGTATGCCTGAGGCCTGATGATGAGGACGTTATTTGTCTGAGATATATTTAATGGGAAATGGCAGAGGTAGTGCATTGTGATAGCATCTTCTAAATTAGTCATGTATAATCATCAGAAGATTTCAGTTTGGGAGTGTGCAAAGCAGCAATCAGCTCAGAGTCTGCAAGACTGGCATATCTGTACACTGTCAACCCACATCTCCTTGGAGGAGCTCTGTCTGCTGCGATCTTGGTCTCGTTGCTTGTCTGGTGGTGCAACAATTAGGCAGAGCAATGAGGAAGTACAGAAACCCAAAGACTGCATCCTGTTGCCCACGACGATGAATTACAAAACGCAGTGGACAGCCTAAGGAGGAAGACTTGATGGAGCAGATGTCATCAAAAGCAATTCACAGCAATGCCAACCCAAGGCTTGGATCTCCAGTGACATTACAGTTAAGATCTGTTCCTATGTAGGGCTGTCACTTAGCATCAGAGAACTCAGAGAACTTGTGCTTTCTCTTCACAATAATTTCTGATGATGAAAGCCCACTGGTGCAAGTGAGATCAGCATTATGGTGCTATTAGGGTCTCTGTCTGACACTGCCTCTGTGTGTTCTAATTTGCAATGGTTTTGGTTCTATTTTGGGAAAATAGGCTTATAACTGATACTGCAAAACATCTTAAGAAGACCTTACCACTCTCTACAGCTACTTGAGAGGTTGGAGCAAGGAGGGGGCCAACCTCTTCTTCCTAGTGGCATATGACAGGGGTAGGGGAAATGGATGCAAGCTGTGCCAGGGGAGATTTAGGCTGCATATTAGGAAACATTTTTTTCACTGAAAGGGTTATAAAACATTGGAATAGCCTGCCCAGGAAGGTAGTGGAGTCACCATTTCTGGAGGTATTTAAATGGCAGGTGGACTTGGCACTTAGGGACATGGTTTAGCGGTGAGCTTGCAGTGTGGTTCAAAGGTTGGACTTGGTGATCTGGAACTTCTCTTCTAACCAGTGACAATCTGTGATTCTGTGATCATACAAGAGTAGTTCCACTGAACTGAACAGAAACTGCTAACCAACATAATTTTAAGCACATGTCAAAATGGTCGCAAGATTGATCTTTAGATTTCTTTAGAAGAGGAATAGCTTTGTCTACTAATCATAAATTAAGATCCCTTAGTTTCATTTCTGAAGCAAAAACATTGTCACCTCTATGATTAGTCAGCAAACCATAGTTTTCCAGTTTATAAATAAAAATTATTTCAAAGTTATTAAAATTTGGAGATAAAAGAAGCATGAAGTCTTACAATCCTTTAACAAGCTCTTAGCACTTTGGACTTTGTGTAACGAGTGTTTTACACGAGTTGAACACAAGAACAAAAGTTTGGCTGCAGCATTTCACAGAGTCACAGAACACTAGGGATTGGAAGGCATCTCAAAAGATCATCTTGTCCAATCACAGAATCACACAGAACAGTAGAGATTGGAAGGGACCTGGAACGATCATTCAGTCCAATCCTCCTGACACAGCAGGACTACCTAGACCAAGTCACCCAGGAACATGGCCAGGTGGGTTTTAAACATCTCCAGTGAAGGAGACTCCACAACCCCCTTGGGCAGCCCCTTCCAGTGCTCTGTCACCCTCACTATAAAGAAGTTCCATCTCATATTGATGTGGAACCTCTTATGTTCCAGCTTACACCCATGGCCCCTTCTCCTATCACCAGATGACACTGAGAAGAGCCTGACTCCATCTTCCTGACATCCACCCTTCACATATTTTTAAACAAGAATGAGGTTACCTCTCAGTCTCCTCTTCTTCTACCCAAGAGACCCAGCTCCCTCAGCCTTTTTTCATCAGGGAGGTGTTCTACTCCCTTCATCACCTTTGTGGCTCTGCACTGGACTCTCTCCAGCAGCTCTGTGACCTTCATGAACTGAGGGGTCCAGAACTCAACACAATAGTCCAGATGCAGTCTCACTAGGGCAGAGTAGAGGGGGAGAAGAACCTCTCTCGATCTGCTAACCACCCCCATTCTGATCCAGCCCAGGATGCTGTTTGCCTTCTTGGCCACAAGAGGGCGACACTGCTGGCTCATGTTCACCCTGCTGTCCACCAGGACCCCTGGGACAGTTTCTCCTACCCTGCTCTCCAACAGGTCAGTCTTCAGCCTATCCTGGTGCTTGGGGTTGTTCCTGCCCAGGTGCCAGTCTTTACACTAAACCTTGTTATAGTTCATCAAATTCCTCCCTGCCCAGCTCTTCAGCCTGTCCAGATCCTGCTGAATGGCAGCACAATTTACTGTCCCACATGATTTTTAAATGTTATAACCCTCTTAAGAAATTTAACCATAAAGAACCATNTCCACATCCCTCTTGTACTGAGGAGCCCAGAACTGTTATAACCCTGTTAAGAAATTTAACCATAAAGAACCAGAAGCTAAAGGAAGTGTAAATCTGTGATCCCTGTACTGAAGTAAATGCATGTGTGTCAGATTCAAACAACTGGAAATAAGAATAGAGTTTGGCTTCACGTCTTCAGTCACAGTCAGACATTTTAACACTGCAATTTTCTGCAGACAATTGTTATAGTTTTCCCTTGGAAGGAGGGAGATACTTATGGCTGTTATGCTGACAGTTGCAGAAAGGATGGTCATACAGTCATACCTGTGTAAAATCAGGCCAACAGCTTAGCTGTATAGGGTGAAGGCAAGACTGAGTCACGGCTGCAGTATGCTGGGTGTGCCTGCACAAGAAAGGAGTATTCTTTACCTTGACAATATTTGTTGTTACTTTGGGGGGTGGAGGGGGGCAAATATGGGTGATTTTATCAGTGAGTGGGTGTGTTCCCAGCAAGTTAGCTGAGTGTGCCAGCTGAGTAGTTCTCTGTGAGCTTTTGGTACCAGGACAGTAGTAGCAAAGATGAACAACAAATAGTCTAATAAGGAATCACAGGAAATACTGGGGTTAGAGGAAAACTCTTACAATGTGTGCAGAGTCGGAAAGGCCCTGAAACATTCCACAGAGGGATGCAGTTTTCACAAGTCTAAGCATTTTTGCAGGTTCCCAATGGCAGATACCCACACAGTCTTCAACCCCAGTTCCTGAGTTTCAGCAGAAAACTTTGGGGCTCTAGCTGGCTCCATCAAGCTAGAGCCAGCAAGGTCCATCTGACCCAGCCAGGAAGCAGCGCAGGCACTCTTGGTATATGATAAACACTGAATGTGCTGCAGCTAACTGGACTTAGCTCTGAGTAAAGCGTTTGCACCAAAACCCCCCACATTTTATAAATTTTATAAATTTCATAAATGTTTTCAAAGCACAGAAATAAAAGATAAAACATTCATGTCTTCACGGATATCCAGAGCCTTGAAGAGTGGAAAAGAGTTAACTGATAGCTCCGAAGTTCATGTTCGATGCTGCTAGCCAGTCTGCAGTAGAGAAAAGTGTAGGGAGTCCAGCATCGAGCAACGAGGATGATAAAGGAACTGGAACACCTCCCTTATGAGGAAATCCCCCTGCCACAATAGAATCACCTAGACCAAGTCACAACAAGAACATGTCCAGGTGGGTTTTAAACATCTCAAGAGAATGAGACTCCACAACCCATCTGGGCAGCCCCTTCCAGCGCTTTGTCATCCTCACTGTGAAGAAGTTCCTTCTGATATTGATGTGGAACCTTCTATGTTCCAGCTTACACCCATTGCCCCTTGTCCTATCACTAGACGACACTGAGCAAAGCCTGGCTCCATCCTACTGACATCCACCCTTCACATATTTATAGACATTAATGAAGTCACCCCTCAGTCTTCTTTTCTCCAAGCTAAAGTGACCCAGCTTCCTCAGCCTCTCCTCATCACGGAGGTCCCCACTTTCTTCATCACCCTTGTTGCTCTGTGCTGAACTCAGTCCAGCAGTACATGTCCTTCTGGAACTGCATGAAGACTGTCACAGGTTTTTGAGATGAAAACGGTTGACAAATTAACAGGTATTTCGCTTGTCTTTTTTCTTACTCTCAGAATATCAGGAAATGTCTTTGCATCCAGGCTACTGGGTAGTATAACACTATCACAGTCCAATGTTCCTGGAACTGAGGGGTCCAGAACTGGACACAGTACTCCAGATGCGTCTCACTAGGGCAGAGTAGAGGGGGCGAAGAACCTCTCTCGATCTGCTAACCACCCCCATTCTGATCCAGCCCAGGATGCTGTTTGCCTTCTTGGCCACAAGAGGGCAACATTGCTGGCTCATGTTCACCCTGCTGTCCACCAGGACCCCCAGGACCCTTTCTCCTACGCTGCTCTCCAACAGCTCAGTCCCCAGACTGTACTCTTGTAGAAAATCACTTAATCTTGGTTTATTTAACGCTACTGTTCTCAATAGATCTTGAGCTATATTTTTTCCTAGCCCAGCGTATTCTCTTTTATCTCTGTTCTAGACAAATGAAGACAGAAAAATCATCACGAACTGCTGGATTTCTTTTTCCTCAGTGAAATGCTCTCTGCAGAGCAGAACGTTCACTTGCAAGTAAAACATTACAAAGTATGACAGTACATATCCTATTAGTCTACTACATAGCTATCAGGTGCTTGCAAGTTCACAACCCCTAATTTCCTCTGCTGCATAACTTGGTCACAGCTCTAAATCTCTCATTAGTGACAACCAAGAGTAAATAAGCAGCTGTAAAGTGATGTAATTTTGAAAGCCTCTTTACTTTCTCTTTGCAAATATCATAGCAAAGCTTGATGGCAGCTTTACAGCTGACACCTGGCAACTTCCTTGCTTGCAAAAATAGGTTGCTCTTTTAAACAAATGTACATACTGTTCTCTGCAAATACCAGACCCCCTGAGCTTCAGTGAACTTATGTCAGGGTCACCCACAGATCAATGGGTTTTGAGACTAGAAGGGACTATCCTGATAATTTCTGATGACCTAATACACCTGGCAGGTAGCAGATGAGCAAGTAAATGCTACATCATGTCCATCAGTTACTCTTTAATTGGGATACCTCACAGTGCAGAAGAATTCAACTCCTATTGATTAGGTTTCAGAGCTTAACATGAACATGTGCTGGGAAGAGAGCTTGGAAGAGCATCTTTACACCTGGATTCTTGTGAATAAAAGTAACACAACATAAGATTGGTTCAGTAAACTGCATTTAAAAGGACAAAAACTAGTGCTATGGAAATTCACCTACAGGCTGTCTGCATCTTTTGGGCTACCGCAAACAGAGATGCAAATCCCTTTGCTTCAGGTGCAGGTGTAGACTGATGGTCTTTACAGGATGTCTGTGACTAGCTGAACATTTGGAATCATAGAATCATCAGGGATTGGAAGGGACCTCCAAAAATCATCTAGTCCAATCCCCCTGCAACAGCAGGATCACCTAGACCAAGTCACACAGGAACACATCCAGGTGGGTTTTAAACATCTCCAGTGAAGGAGACTCCTTCATTAATAGATAGCAATTTGTAGATGATATTTTAACATCCAGTCCATGATTTTTCAGGCTCAGCCTATATCTATTTGTTCTTGTGCCAACATTGTTCTTTAATTTAAACAGATCTGTTCCCTCACAGTGTTTATCCCTGAACAGAGCAATCTTATCCACTCTCAGCCTTCCTTTTGCAAAGTTAAACAAGTCACACCCTTCCACCTCCTCCATTAGTCAGGTTCTCTGTTCCTTCTGTCACTCTGGTAGCCTTCTCTTCACATGAACTACATTTAATTCATTCTTTTGAATGTCTCTGATGAGAGTTTTGACTAACACATGGAGGCTGAATACTATCAACCTGCTCCTTTACCCTTCCCCTGGAATTCTCATGGTGGAAAAGTTTTCCAAATCACTTTCGACCTTTTCCACGGGTCCATTTCATTAACAGTTTGCACCTATGCTGTGATGATCAATAACACCGTGGTCAACAATAATGCCTTGTGTTTCTCCTCCTCAACCACTTTCAACTAAGCACACACAAACTTGCAGCAAGTCTTTTTTTGTTACCATCCTCCGAATTGGGTGCTCACAGCCCTTGGTGAAATTCCATGTAGACTGTACTCTGGACAGATGAAACCCTAGCAGGAGAAATGCATCCGTGAGTAAGAACAATCAGAGGTGAAAGCATGAAATGAAATTGATAAATCTTCTTGTTTAGCCACAGTAGGGTTAAGCATAATCCTGGTGGGCAGCAGGGTGACCTTGAACCAGCAATGTGAACTTGTGGCCAAAAGGGCCAACAGCATCCTGGGGTGGATCCGAAGGGGAGTGGTTAGCAGATCAAGAGAGGTTCTTCTCCCCCTCTACTCTGCACTGGTGAGACCACATCTGGAGTATTGTGTCCAGTTCTGGCCCCCTCAGTTCAAGAAGGACATGGAGTTGCTGGAGGGAGTCCTGCTTAGAGCAACAAAGATGATGAAGGAAGTGAAGCACCTCCCTTATGAGGAAAGGCTGAGAGTCTCTTGAGCTTGGAGAAGAGGAGACTGAGGGGTGACCTCATTAATGTTTAGAAATATGTGAACAGTGGATGTCAGGAGGATGGAGCCAGGCTCTTCTCAATGTCATCTAATGATAGGAGAAGGGGCAATGGGTGTAAGCTGGAACAGAGGAGATTCTATATAAATATCAGAAGGAACTTCTTCGCAATGAGGGTAATGAAGCACTGGAACAGGCTGCCCAGGGGAGTTGTGGAGTCTCACTCTCTGGAGATGTTTAAAACCACCTGGACATGTTCCTGTGTGACTTGGTCTTGGTGATCCTGCCGTTGCAGAGGGATTGTACAGGATGATCTTTTGAGGTCCCTTCCAATCCGTTCTGTGATGACACTTCCTCATACAACAGTAAGCATTTAGAAAGAGAGGGAGAGAAAGAGGGGAAAAAATAAAAAAATGGACTAAAACTCTGCAGCATCCAAGTGTGGACAAAAAAGAACTAATATTGTAAATCAATCCACAGTGTCTAGATTCTATTTTCTAGTAAAACATTGTAAGTATGGTACATTTTTTGCCAAGTATCAAAATACTGGATCCAGTCGGCACACAAAAAGTTCCACATGCTTTTGTGCCTCAGAAATAAAGAAGGTTTACAAGAAAGATATTTTCATTTCCCCTAATGGTGTGTGTGAATAGCAAGCAGCAGCCTGTGTAGAGAAGGCTGTTTGAGATTCAAGTTGTGACAAATTCACAGAATCACAGAACATTAGGGATTGGAAGGGACCTCAAAAGATCATCCAGTCCAATCCCCCTGCCACAGCAGCATCATCTAGACCAAGTTGCACAGGAACACATCCACATGGGTCTTATTCCTCAGATTGCTGAGTATTTATTTCTCCTGTCTGCTAAATGAACATCCTCAGTAGCAGATGGTGCACTCAACCTATCCGTGCACACAACAGTGGTTAAAACACTGCAGTCAAATAGGAATCGAATCAAGGTACCTTCTTTCTATAGTGAATGATCAAATGACCAAACAGTCCTTCTTCCTGCTTTTGTGTCCCTCACTCCTCTCTCTACTCTTTCCTTAAGATGGACAGTAACAGGAATTGTTAAGGCAGCAATTCAGCTTCCACATAGTCAGGATGGTTTCTTAGAATCGCAGAACATTAGGGATTGGAAAGGACCTTGAAAGATCATCTAGTCCAATCCCCCTGACATGGCAGGATCACCTAGATCAAGTCGCACAGGAACACATCCAGGCAGGTTTTAAACATCTCCAGAGAAGGAGACTCCACAACAATCCCTGGACAGCGCCTTTCAGTGCTCTGTCACTCTCAGTGTGAAGAAGTTCTTTCTCATATTGATGTGGAACCTCCTTTGTTCCAGCTCACACCTATTGCTCCTTGTCCTATCACTAGACGACATTGAGTAGAGGCTGGCTCCATCCTCCTGACACCCACCCTTCATGTAGTTATAGATAAATGCAAAGTCTCTCAGACAGAACAGTCAGGGTACCCTAGCCACATGGCAAAAGGCAACATAACCTTTCCATGGTTTTGTGAACACGCTCCTGACTTTCTCTTGCTTCTCTGACAAAACCTGGAAAGCATTCCTTAGACTCATAGAATCATCGAATCATTAGGGATTGGGAGGTACCTCGAAAGATTTTTGGGTCCAATCCCCCTGCCACAGCAGGATCACCTAGACCAAGTAGCACAGGAATGCATCCACAAAGTGTTTTGCTAAGAAGTTGGGGAGGAAAGTATGGATCAAGGTCATTTCAGTCCAGCAAACAACCAAACATATTTTGATTCAACAGGAATCATTTTTGTTTTGGGGTTGGGGTTTTTTTGCTTTCTTTTGCATAACTCAGACACAGCAATTTCTCGCAGCTGCATATCTTGACATTTTGACAGAAACTCCCAGGTCTTCCCAATGGCCGACGAATGACCCTTTCACTTGGAAGCACTGCCTGAGGCATGTGGACACATAATTGGTTTTGAAAGGGGAATTACAAGCCTGCGTCTAAGTTTTCCCTTGCTTTCTAGATTGGTATGTGTATACATGGGGAAAGAACTGCTCTGCAGTGACCTGTTCCTTACACTGAAATGCTCATTCCTAGCACTAAGGAAAACTATATGGGTTTATTTTCCTTTATCTATCACCTAAAAGGGAGTTAGACCTCAGGCACTGCCTTCAGCCAGAATGTGCCCAACAGCAACAATTTGAAAACAAGAAGACTGTGTTTCTTGAACTTTCATGCACATTTAAGGACAAAATACAAACCATGTAAGGATAGTGACTTGTGTCACAGAATCACAGAACATTAGAGATTGGAAGGGACATCAAAAGATCATGTAGTCCAGTCCCCCTGCCACAGTAGGATCACCTAGATCAAGTCACACAGGAACATACCCAGATGGGTTTTAAACACTTCCAGAGAAGGAGACTCCACAACCTGCCTGGGCAGCCTGTTCCAGTGCTGTGTCACCCTAACTGTGAAGAGGTTCTTTCTCATATTGATGCGGAACCTTCTCTGTTCCAGCTCACACCCATTGCCCTTTGTCCTATCACTAGATGACACTGAGCAGAGCCTGGCTCAATCCTCCTGACACCCAACCTTCACATATTTATAGGTAAATTCTCTCAGACAGAACAGAACATATTTCTAAACATTAATGGAGGCACCTCTCAGTCTCCTTTTCTCCAAGCTCAAAAGACCCAGCTCCCTCAGGCTTTCTTCATAAGGGAGGTGTTCTACTCCATTCATCACCTCTGTGGCTCTGCACTGGTCTCTCTCCAGCAGCTCTATGTCCCTCTTGAACTGAGGGGCCCAGAACTGGACACCATCTTCCAGATGTGGTCTCACCAGGGCAGAGTAGACAGGAAGAAGAACCTCTCTTGATCTGCTAACCACCCCCTTTCTGATCCAGCCCAGAATGCCTTCTTGGCCCCAAGGGCACATTGCTCGCTCACGGCCATCCTGCTGCCCACCAGGACTCCCAGGTCCCTTTCTCCTACCCTGCTCTCCAACAGGTCAGTCCCCAACTGATACTGTTAAACTTTATCCAGATAAAGTTTATGCCTTCATCTCCCAGATAAAATCCCTTATCTTTTCTTCAATTTCTTCACATCACTGAATAAATGTTCTGTATTTACATCAACTCTTTGTGTTGAGCATGGCTTCCTCTTTGAAACTGTCCTGGCAGTGTACTTGGATTCTTCTATATGCAGCTGTCCAGTCCCTTTGGTTGTGGCCTGTGATGCCTTCAACCCAAAACGTATGTAGGTTTCAGATATCTCTCACAGAAACACACTCCTGACTTCTTCAAATAGGGATGCTGCTTTCTTTTTTGAAATGCAAGTTGTGAACCTTCTCTCAAGCTGCCAGAAGGGTGTTTTCAATATTAGTTCCTGTTATTTTCTGTACAGTTCTGCAAGGTCTTGGGGGTTATCTGTCCTTTGTCCTCACTTGGAGAATGTGCTTCTGTAAGCAGGCTGGGTTGGCTGGAGACATCGATCTGAAGGTAGCTCAGCCTTCTTCTTAAGAACATGCATCAGAGGGGATTTTAGATTGCATATTGAATCCAGATTCTCACCAAAGCCAGGCCAGCTGATCAGAGCAGCGGCTGCATTTGTACTAGCAGAAACAAGCAGATCCCATGGAGGATGTTTCACGAGGTTGATTTTTCCCAGACAAAATTATTTCTTTTGATTTCTTGAAGAAAAGTGTAAGCATGAACATGGGTGACTTGCCCTAGGTGATCCAGCTTTTGGCAATGGAGGTGGCATTGGACTAGATGATCTCCAGAGGTCCCTTCCAACCCCTACAGTTCTGTGATCTGATCCAAGAGGCAGTTCCCATCACGTAGGCAGTTTTGGCGTGATAGGCAACCAGCTGCACTCTGCCAGCATCACTTCTGTTCAACAGGGCTCTTCTCATGGCACCGCAGACCCTTTTCTCTAATTAAGCAAGGCTGTGGGGCACGTGCCACTGTAGGCAGCAGCAGCAACAAAGCACCACATGTCTCTGCTGTTCCCAAGAAGAAAGCATAGCTGTGGTCAGCATCCACTCACGCAGGATCCTAAAATCATTAAGGTTGGAAGAGACCTCCAGGGTGTTTGCAAGGGCAGTTTTGCTGCCTCTGAAAGGACTTGCTGAAGTCTGTTTGGAATAAGCTGATGAAATAATGAGAAGCAGCAGAGTCACATTCAGATCGCCAGCAGATGCAGTATTTGCCTCCTGTTCACCTGAAGTAACCTGCTGGGGAATATAATTGTCTGTAATTGTTTTTAATTTGTTTTCTCCTGCCTAATGTCCCCACCCTTTTGGGATCACAGCCCAAACATCAGCACATGGGCAGCAAAAGGCCACTGTGCGGTGTGGCCCTTGATCTCCTGCTGGGGAACCCCTCTGGCAAGGTGTGTGAAAAAACAGCCCAAACAAAAGAACACCCAAAGCAAAGCAAAGCAAAGCAAAGCAAACCAAACACATTCTTGCCAGAACTGAAAGCAAACCACTCTTAAGGAATTAATTGTTGATCTCTGAGAAATGGCTGGCAACAGCTGAGACTTTGGAGAAGTCATCTCAGGTGAACTCAACTGGTTAGAGATGCTCTTCTTCCACATCATTCATGCTCTCAGATTGAACGGCAGTGCCTCAAGGCCAGAGGTTGGCTTGGATTAATCCATGTGGACTGATTGTTGGGATTCACGCTGCAAACTTCCTGATTTCCACTTAGCAAGTTCCATAAGCAGAGGACCTTGTTCTGGTTCTCCTTCTGCAGTGGAATGCTGCCTATGAACAGCCTGTCCTCTTTTTTCTAGAACCATAAACACAACTCATGGCCCTGGGAACTGTGGGATCGCCAGATCAAGCAGCAATACTGTTTCAGTCAGTGAGTATGAGGCTGCTTCTTCATCGTGCAAAAAGGATATTTCAAATCAAGCCAGGATGAAATAGGAAACCCACAGTGGTACCACATAGTCAACGTGTACTTCAAAGAGTTCGAGCACGGTACTGAGTGCTTTACTAGAGCTAACCCAGGAAATGTGAACCTTCAGCTTGCCCTGTGTTTTGTGGGAAAACTACATTCCCAAAACATTTGGACCAACCTCATTGAAAACCTATTGAAATTGCACAAAAACTCTGAGATCTGACATTCTGAGTATTCTCTGACTGCCTGAAAAATTTATCCTCTTTAGGACAGATTGACAAAGTCTGACCAGATCAAACTATTAGAGTATCACAGTATCACAGAACATTAGGGATTGGAAAGGACCTTAAAAGATAATCACAGAACATTAGGGATTGGAAGGGCCCTCGAAAAATCATCCAGTCCAGTCCTCCTGCCATAGCAGGACCATCTAGACCAAGTCACACAGGAACATATCCAGGCGGGTTTTAAACATCTCCAGAGAAGGAGACTCCACAATCCCACCAGGCAGCATCTTCCAGTGCTCTGTCACCCTCACTGGGAAGAAGTTCCTTCTCACATTGATGTGGAACCTCTTATGTTCCAGCTCACATCCATTGCCCCTTGTCCTATCACTAGATGACACCTAGCAGCACCTGGCTCCATCCTCCTGACACCCACCTTTCACATATTAACAGGTCAAACCCATTGCTCCTTGTCCTATCACTAGATGACACTGAGAAGAGCCTGGCTCCATCCTCCTGACACCCACCCTTCACATATTTATAGATAAATTCAAAGTCTCTCAGACTGAACAGAGCACCTGAATGTATGTCTGGGTACCCTAGCTACATGGCAAAAGGCAACATGATTTTTACTCCTCTTATTTGTTAGCGTGATGATATTGATAGAGTGATAGAATGATGTTAGCATTTAGGAACAAACTGAGGAGGAGCTAAAATCCTACTAAAGACACGTAATTGAATAAGTACCTGATTGTACTTGTGCAGTGAAGAATCCGTATAGCACCTAATAGCATACAGTCACCACAACTAAATTAAGTGCTAGCAATTAATGCATTAAGTAAACTGAAGTGAATAACAGGCTCTCACGTGCCAGAGGCAACCTTTTTTTAAAATCTTCTGTCTTCCAAATACAAAGAGACTATCTCCTTGGAGTCATGCTGAGGTAATAAATCATTTCACACTCTGTGGCTGTAAACATCCTGGGTACGACAGACAAAATATTTAAATTCTTTTTGATTTATCACCTGATATTATTATTCCATGGTTAGGATGCCTTTAGCATGAGTTGCTTTGAGGTGAGAGAGCACGCTCAGCTCACTCTCAAGTTACTTCACAATGGATGGAGGATTAATCATTTATATAGTTTCGAACATTGCAAGCTACCCTGAACCCATTAGCTCCTCGCCTCCACCCAGGCGTGTGTGTGACACACATACGCAGACGCACTGATTCTCTGTCACCCCAGCACAATTCTTGGAATCTCAGAATCATTAAGACTGTCAACAGGATATGATGGTCTCTACGGCCCAGAGAAACCCATTTACTTACAGGAAATGTCCACGTGCTGCGTTAGGGCTGGCAGGTCTCAGTGTTGCCTTCGTGGTTGTTTTCACCACTGCTCCAGGGAATCTGAGTTTCTACATTGCCTGATGTCACATCCTTGAGTGGGCATCTAAGATTCCTCAAAGCATCCTAAATGATGTAGATGATTGTGTTTAAGCAGTAGAATCCTTCTCATTGTTGTTTCTAAACTGAAGCAAAGGCTGTAGTACAGACTACAGCACAGATTTAGCTCAGGACTTGACCTTTGAGCAATAACTATTCTGATGTTTTCTGGCAGGAATCCCTAAGGAATAGAACAGCCACTGTTCAATGTCATCTAGTGATAGGATGAGGGGCAATGGGTGTGAGCTGGGACATGGGAGGTTCCACATAAATATGAGAAGGAACTTCTTCACAGTGAAGGTGACAGAGCACTGGAACAGGTTTCCAAGTGGAGTTGTGGAGTCTCCTTCACTGCAGACATTTAAAACCAGCCTGGATGTGTTCCTGTGCAACTTGGTCTAGATGATCCTGTTGTGGCAGGGGGATTGGGCTAGATGATCTTTGGAGGTTCCTTCCAATCCCTAATGATTCTATGAGTCTATGTTAAAAAGTCCAGATGTCAGCCTTCTTTGTTAGAGCACCTAGAAAAAATCCATGACATGCTTTCTGTTGTCTATGAACAAGAAGAAAACTTCCCAGTGAGTAAGCCTGCACTGGTTTTGACCGTTATTTATTTGACAGTACCTGGATGAAAGATAATGTACAAAGACACATGTGAAGTTCTTATGATTCCGATGTGAAGATGACATTTTCTGACATATTTAGAGAGTCTAGTTTCCTGCATATCTGGGCATAAGGCATTAATCTATTTTTCTTTGGAAACTTGTTCGAAACAAATATTTAGTCACAACTTCCCTAAGAGAATATTACAGCTGTTCTTTCACTGCTATGATTTGCCAAACTGAGGTCACCACGTACTGTATGTTTATTTCCTTTTCTCATTCTCTACGTCTCTCTCTCTAACTCTGGTTTGCGGTTGTTGCATTAACTCTGCCTCCGTGTGCCTCTCATAATTGAAGCACTGAAAATGCTTTTGGATTCTGTGACCAAAAAGTGTTGTCTGATTCCAGAAAAAAAAAGAGAGGACAGTTACCTCAAAATAGGCAGATTCTCAGCTGCACTTATTTAGCTTATCCTTCACACCAATCTGATGAGGAAAGACTGAAAGAGCTGGAGGTCTTCAGTTTGAGGAAGAGGAGGATGAGAGGAGACCCCATCGCTCTCCACAACTACCTGAAAGGACCTTGTGGAGAGGTTGGTGCTAGACTCTTGTCACAGGCAACTAGTGATAGAAGATGGGAATGGGTTAAATTTACAACAGAGTAGGTTTAGACTTGATAATAGGAAGAATTTTTTCACAGAAAAGGTGGTCGGGCAATGGAATGGGCTTCCCAAAGAGGTGGTTGAGTCACCATCACTGGATGTGTTTAAAGATCATTTGGCTGAGGTGTTGAGGGATCTGGTTTAGGGGTGAAGTTGTCAGGCAGGGTGGATGGTTGGACTCTATGATCCCAGGAGTCTTTTCCAATCAGAGTGATTCTGTGAGTCTGTGAAACAAATCTAAGTGAAATGACCCTGCTGTGACAGGGGACTGGACTAGATGATCTTTCAAGGTCTCTTCCAATCACTAATGATTCTATGATTCTATGAAGTAAATAAGCTTAAAAGAGAATAAACTACAATAGTACCTCACATAAGCTCAGACATTTACGTTTAATGCTCATTTAGTTTGAAATACACTGGCATGCTCTAACCATTCAGGTATTCCACAAAAGCAAGGACTCCTCACTCATCTCTCATACCTACCTTGTAACCTGAAAGAAAAGTCACCAGACCAACCACATTTTGCCTGAGCAGGATGGGTAAATAGTTGGCCATAGAAATGCCAGCTTTCAGGCTACTGAAACAGTCTCAAACAACTACCCAAAAGCCCAAAGAGATGGCAGTCACTAAAAATCTCAAGGTCTTCTGCATTAGAAAAAATCTCAAGGTCTTCCAAAAGCATCATCTGCAACACTGTTAAGCAGAGCTTGGGAGGATCAGGCTGCTGGAGTGAGATGCTTACACCATGTACAGACTCATTTTTGACCTTTCAATACTTCTGTGGATCTTGGCCTGAAGCACCCTGAGCCTTGATTTAAACTAGACAAATCCTGGCACTAAAGGAAATGCACCTCTGATTGTTTAGGCTGACTGCAACTTGGTCTAGGTGGTCCTACTCTGGCAGGGGGGATTGGACTGGATGATCTTTCGAGGTCCTTTCCAATCCCTAATGATTCTGTAATTATTACTTCTCAGAGCAGTAGAAGGAAGCTGTGCTATGGCAGGGGGATTGGACTATATGGTCTTTCGAGGTCCCTTCCAATCCCAAATGATTCCATGTGATGTATTTGTGTGATAAATCAAGAGTTAAACCAAGTGTTTTCTCGGTTCCCGATATTCTCTCCAACTTTGCTCCATCTTTCTCTCCTGTTCAAGTTCACTGCATTAGGTCTGCCTGATTAGTCAAATACCTAAGTGAATCAGCATGAAATCACTCATGTGTCTTAGCTTTGTCTGGATTACATTTTTTCACGCAGTATTTGATTTGTCTTGATTCCGAGTGTGTGATTTTGAATGTGCAAACAGTTACTCTCTAAACTTTTGGACACATCTGATAGCTGTTGAGACAACCTGAATTGAACTTTCTCTGCTCCAGAAGCCAGATGTGGTTTAGTAACTTTGAGCTAGAGCCCAGAAAATAACAAAAGGCCAAAAGATGCTGAAAAAGAACCTATTATTGTTTCTATGTGGGATTGGACTATATAGAACATCACGGATTGGAAAGGACCTCGAGAGATCATCTAGTCCAATCCCCCTGCCACAGCAGGATCACCTAGACCAAGTCGCACAGGAACACGTCCAGGTGGGTTTTAAACGTCTCCAGAGAAGGAGACTCCACAACCCCCCTGGGCAGCCTGTTCCAATGCTCTGTCTCCCTCACTGTGAAAATCCTGAGAAGAGCTGAAAGAACAAGAGCTAACACTATTGTGTATCAAAATTCCTTTAAATTTCTTAATTTTAAATTTTTTTTAGGTATAGAATCAGGTAAGCTCATTCGAAGGCACTCCAAGATATGTACATACGCTTTTCTTGGCACTGAGCTCTTATCAGCCCCGCCTAACGTCACTGAAGCCAGGAAAACATAACCTCACTCTGTAAATACAGTGGCCCTTTTGCCAGGTTGTACCAGTTTGGGGAGTTTGTAATGGGCTAATTTATCTTTCGAGTAGAAATCAGTGACATGGGGGACCGCACGACTTCCTAGCTGTAGAAAGGTACACAGGCTATGTAAATACGTACAGACACACACGTGTGTGTGTAGTGTTGAATGTGCATTAACACAGAGAACAAGACAGAATGACATGCACCTCTGTGTAGACGACTTATGCATTTTCTCTGGAAAACCAGACTTAAAAATGGGTGGAATGTGTTTCTTTAACTTAATAAACACCACAACACTTCCATAACACTGAAAACGTGGCCGTACCCGTTCTGAACAAAGATCCACGCGTTCTAAAAGTCTGCATTTGATGATCACCAGAACAGAATATATATATATATAGTAACCTCCCACATTTTGCTCTCGCACCTTCACTGACAGCAATCTGATAGCTAATTCACCTGAATTTGTTTGATCATTTTGAACCCATTTATAATTACCATGACAACAGGTTCCACACTCTAGCTGCATTGTGATTCCACCACCATCAACACCTATCTTTTAAATAGACGAATATTTGAGGCGTTGGAACAGGCTGCCCAGGGAGGTGATGGAGGCACCATCCCTGGAGTGTTAAAAAATTCGAGACACATGAGGTTTCAGGAGATGGTTTAGAGGTTAGAGTCTGTAGGGTGGGTGGTTGAACTTGAAGATCCTCGATGATTCTATGAATATTCCTTTCCAGTTAGACACTGATGTTGAGGAGGGATGCTGTAGCCAAATGAACAGACACCCAAGGCACAGGGCTCAGACCTATGTGATGTTTTGCGTTCTTAGCCACAAGCTCTAACCAGCTCAGCAGAGATGTTTCCCCTGTAGATCACCCGCCTCATTCTCTTCACGAACTCTATATGAAGCTTATGAGGCACAGAATGCCTCACAAGTGATCTGAATCAACCCACTGGGACTAGGTGTCTCATATCTCAGCATTGCTTCCCTTACTTGGAAGTGGTTGAACAACCATTATGTACTTTGGTTATTAACTCCAGAGCTACACACGTGAGATGGAAAGATAAGTAGATAGACAGATATGCACAACAACGCCAACTGACGTCATGAGCCTGAGAAAAAGGTCTGTTACTGTGGACTTCTTTCATTTCAGTGCTGGATTATGAATATCTTCAGATCACCAGATCCCTTTAATTAAACTCTGTTGAAGACTTCTGCTGCAATACTGTAAATCGCCTTATAGATTTTGCTGTCTCAGCAGTTTAGAAATGAGTTAACATACTCCTTCAAGATTCCTTAGGTTGGAATGTACAAGCCAGGAAAATATTTGTCTTCAAAAATGGAAGGATGTTGTTTTTTCCTGTATCATGGAAGATCTAATAAATGTCTGAGCAGAGACACTTCAGGATTTTGTGGGAGGTGATTCTCCCCCTCTACTCCGCTCTGCTGAGACCCCACCTGGAGTACTGTGTTCAGTTCTGGAGCCCTTATTACAGGAGGGATGTGGAGATGCTGGAGCATGTGCAAAGGAGGGCCACGAGGATGATCAGAGGGCTGGAGCACCTCTCCCATGAGACCAGACTGAGAGAGTTGGGGCTCTTCAGTCTGGAGAAGAGGAGGCTCCGAGGTGACCTTATTGTGGCCTTTCAGTATCCGAAGGGGGCCTACAGAAAGGCTGGGGAGGGGCTTTTTAGGATGGCACATAGTGACAGGACTAGGGGGAATGGAGCAAAGCAAAGGGTAGATTTAGAGTGGATGTGAGGAGGAAGTTCTTCACCATGGGAGTGGCGAGAGCCTGGAATGAGTTGCCCAGGGAGGTGGTTGGGGCCCCATCCATGGAGATGTTTAAGGCCAGGCTGGATGGGGCTCTGGTCAGCCTGGTCTAGGGTGGGGTGTCCCTGCCTGCGCTGGGGGGGTTGGAACTGGATGATGGTTCCTTCCTACCCGGAGTGCCTCTGATTCCATGTCTTCTCCAGTCAGATGAGCCTGCTCTGGCAGGGGAATTGGACTAGATGATCTTTTGAGGTCCCTTCCAATCCCTGATGTTCTGTGAATATCTCCAGAGGAGGAGTCTCCACGACCTCCCTGGGCAGCCCTTTCCAGTGCTCTGTAACTGGGAAGAAGTTCCTTCTCAGACTGCTGTGGAACCTCCTATGTTCCAGCTCACACCCATTGCCCCTTGTCCTATCATTTGATGCCCCTGAGCAGAGCCTGACTCCATCCTCCTGACACCTACCCTTCAAGTATTTCTAAACATTAATGAGGTCACACCTCAGTCTCCTCTTCTCTAAGCTCAAGAGCCCCAGCTCCCTCAGCCTTTCCTCGTAAGGGAGGTGGTTCTACTCCCTTCATCACCTTTGTGGCTGTGCGCTCGACTCTCTCCAGCAGCTCTGCATCACTCGTGGGGATGCATTCTAGTAGCTTTACCTGTATCTGTTCTCCAGCTAGAAAAATCTGCCTAAACACACTTGTCCAATGAACGGTAAAACACCCCAACTAGAACGGCTGAGAGTTTGAAGTTCAGTTTTCTGGAAAACTCTCACATGCGGTAAGTTCCTTCATCACCGCAAATTAATCCAGAGACAGGAAATTCCACAGTTACTCACAGAACGTGAAATTGGAAATGCTGGGAATAAAGCTGCCGTGAAATTGAAAGAAGAAATATCACAGGTAACAGCAGCTACGTTCTTGCAACACAAGACTAAAAGCATATGAAAACCCCAGAGAACGGTAATGTCACAAACTCAGAATGAACGATATATGTTGGGCCTAAAGGAATTTTATCACAGAATCAGAGAACATTAGGGATTGGAAGGGACCTTGAAAAGTCATCGTCACTAATGAAACAAGAACAGTCTTATTATTTTAATTTGAAATGTGTACGAAAATGTGGTACCAAAAGAGATTTGGGCTTTCTTAATATCGAGACACTGAATATCTCTAATCAGGGAGAACATTGACCTGAAACATGGTTCTGTACTGGAATTATCCATCGAATCACATGACTTTTACCAAAATGTAAAGGACTCAGTAGGACTCATTCTGGCCTTACAACATTAACAGATTTTTTGTGCCTTAAACTTCTATTAAAATGGCTTTTTACCTGTCTTTATATAAATTAACTAATAAGTGATCCTTGAACAGGGATCACTGACATTTGGTGATGCGAAAGGATATGAATAATTAACGTAGCATGAGATTTTTTTCTATTAACTGATAAAAACATTTCAAAAAATCAGGACATTTTCTTCAAGAGTTTAACACGGAGGTATTTGCAATCACCATTCCAAGAGATTAAATGATTACTAGATCCATAAAGATATGTCTGTACCTTAGTAGTTACGTGTTAACTCCATCAATGGCACCACATCATAAAATGCAGGAGGCAACTTGGGCAAGCCAAGAAACAGTTGGCGTAGACTAGAATTACACAATCACAGGACACTATGGGTTGGAAGGGACCTCGGAAGATCATCTAGTCCAATCTCCCTGCCACAGCAGGATCACCTAGACCAAGTCACACAGGAGCATGCCCAGGCAGGTTCTAAACATCTCCAGAGAAGGAGACTCCACAACTGCCCTGGGAAGCCCCTTCCAGTGTTCTGTCACCTTCACTGGGAAGAAGCTTCTTCTCATATTGATGTGGAATCCCCTGTGTTCCAGCTCACACCCATTGCTCCTTGGTCCTATAATTGGATGCCACTGAGAAGAGCCTGGCTCCATCCACCTGACACCCACCCTTTGGATATTTGTAAACATTAATGAGATCACCCCTTATTCTTCTTCTTTCCAAGTTCAAGACACCCAGCTCCCTCAGCCTTTCCTCATCATGGGGATCACACTGGATGATCTTTTGAGGTCACTTCCTTTCAGTGAGAGATGTTTCCAAAGTGAGTCTCTTAAATCTCAGCATTCCTTCTTCTCTAATGCCACTTAGAGTCAATGTAAAAGCCAGTCATGACCTCTTGTTGATCACAATATATCCTCCAACATGCCCTGCCCATGCTTTTTTTGATCACTTATTTAGTCTTCACAGCAACTCAAATAGCACCAGGCAGAGTATGAAGAGATGGGAACAAAAAGAAGGCTTTTTTGAAAACCTATTTTTTAACCAACAGGGTGACTTATGTCTGAGACAGATCGTATTCCTGTTCCCTTTTCAAAACCAGATTAAAACCACCTGGAGTCTCTTCACGCTTTAATGCCGCTGTGCAGAGCAGTGGAGCAGAAACCATGCGCTCTGGAAAAGAGTGAATGTCAGTAAAGGGAGGGAAACAGAGGAAGAACCGCAGCCATTAAAGGAAAGCAAAAGAGACACAGTATTGCTAGCCAAACGGACTACTAGAAAACACCAAATAGAATCACATTCTGCAGCAAAATCACCTGCAAACGTTAGCTCAGCCTTCCACTGTTAGCAGGGGGTGTCTGTGAGAGATTCAACCTGAACAGCTTCAGATCCAAGACATTATTTACAATGATTGTTATACTGCAGCTTTGAACAGGAAGTGCTGATTATCTATATGGAATTTCTTGTCTCTCCCAACATCCATATCAAACATACATGGAGTCTTTTAAGATCTTTTCATGCCTGTGATTAAAGATAATACCTGATTGTGAGATTGTGAGATAACAAGCCCATATGGAAGTGTCGGGATGCCTCTGGCTTAAAAAAAAAACAATCATAAACACAGCATCAGTTGGTTTCACTTCACCGCTGAATAACACAACATAAATTTTAATTACCTCACATTTTCTTAAGGGTAGATCATCTGAAAAGGAGGACCACTGAAACAAGACCATGACTGGAGTACTGTGTCCATTTCTGGGCCCCTCATCTCAAGAAGGACACACACAACTGCTGGAGAGAGTCCTGTGCAGAGCCATGAAGATGATGAAGGGAGTAGAGCACCTCCCTGATGAGGAAAGTCTGAGGGAGCTGGGTCTCTTGAGCTTGGAGGAGACTGAGGGGTGACCTCATTAATGTCAATAAATGTGTGAAGAGTGGGTGTCAGGAGGATGGAGCCAGGCTCTTTGTGGTCCCTTCCAATCCCTAATGGTTCTATGATACCGTGATTCTTCTCAATGTCATCTAGTGCTAGGACAAGGGGCAATGGGTGTAAGCTGGAACATAGAAGGTTCCACATCAATATGAGAAGGAACTTCTTTATGGTGAGGGTGACAGAGCACTGGAACAGGCTGCCCAGGCAGGTTGTGGAGTCTTCTTCTATGGAGATCTTTAAAACCCATCTGAATATGCAACTTGGTCTAGGTGATCCTACTGTGGCAGGGGGATTGGATGGTCTAGGTGATCCTGCTGTGCCAGGGGGATTGGACCGGATGATCTTTCGAGGTGCCTTCCTATCCCTCGTGTTCTGTGATTAAAAAGTGGATGAAGTCTTCATACCTCTATGGAAAGTTTCAAGAAAACTGAAGCCAAGATTAAAAAACTGACCATTTATGAATCACAGAGAAGAAAACATTTCATAACTACCTCCCCAAGTTTCAGCATGAGACTGAGCTGCTAGATCTGGATTTGTACATGTAAACATGTACAAAGCTCTTTTACCTATGGGCAAGGTCTCTTATGGATTTGGGGTAGCAAAGGACAAGGTAACATCAAATTCTAAGGAGTACCTGTAGTGAGTTGGTAGTAAAGCCAGTGCAGTTTGAAGGAGCAGAGCACACGCATTCTTTACAGCCAAGCAATGTCTGCTGGCTCGAGGGGTGAATCACAGAGTCATCTTTCTATTACTATTACATCCTGGATTTGGAGGATTGGCACATACTGTTCTAGCCAGCAACACTGTCTCTAATTTCAAGAGTATTTTGCCAAGGTTGTGGGTATTGACGTGAAGCCTTTTTTTGCCATCTTACAAGACGTGTCGTTTTGATTCTTGAATGGAAACAGTCCGTTCAGCCAACAGAACCCATTAGAAACATTGGTGTAGTTTATCACGATATTGCTAAACAATTCCAACCTGCGATACCCAGGACTGTACTCCACCAAGCTGATCTTCAGGACACAGATGTGTAAGATTCGTTCTACGGAAACACTGTGTGAACTCATATCTTGAAGTGTTCCAGCATCTCCAAGAAGTCCAGATGGTTCTTAGCACTCATGCCAAGTTATCAACAATTTAGAAAACAGTTGCCAAAGGCCATTCCAGCTACAGCTGTTTAGAAACGCAGAGGGGTTTATTGATCTTCTCCTTTGAACAGCACTTTTAAAAATATGGATATGTCATGGAAGTAAAGACTATGACAGATGCTGATCACAACTTGGCCAGAAGTTGGAGTTCGGGGGATGGTATTATCAGGTTGGGCTGAGGGTGAGGTTCCACTGTAATGCTGTAGTTTGGTCCCTGTGTGGTAACTCTGCTCTCGTGATATGGCTTTAACCTGGCGCTGCATTCATCTCTCAACAAATTGGGGAAGCTGGCTCAGCTTGTTGGGAAAGAGCTCACCGGGCACGGCAGCTTAGGTGGCACAGATTTCAGAGCTCCAAAGCCATCTGCAGCCCTCCCAGAAACACAGGTATCACATTCAGGCAAATCATTAGCCCCAGAGGTTAGCTCTGCCTATATTTGTGAAGTGCTGTGGATTGTGATCTTTAGGAAAACTAAACCCAGTTGCTACCCAGTGTAGCAAGTGTGTTATTGGTGCAACTTGGTCTAGGTGATCCTGCTATGGCAGGAGGATTGAACTAGATGATCTTTTGAGGTCCCTTACAATCCCTAATGATTCTGTGATTTCATATTTTTAAGGACCAAAGTTATAAGATAACAGGCTCCCATATAGCTCAGTTTGCTCAATTAGGTAGGTGAGGTAGTTACCTTAAGGGTTCTGTGACAGCTTGCTGGTGTTCGAGGCAATGCAACTTCTTTCTTCCAGGTGACACAAAGAGAAGGAAATTCCATACATGTCTGAAGCCTGGTAGAAAGCAGACAGCTGGGATGAGAGACAGGGCTCTGCTGCTGAGAAGCAAGGGAAAATGACAACAGACATTAATGACAGAGATGAGGTCTGAGTCAGAGTACTTCAGGGCCTTGAAAGCACAAGAAAAACTTTTAAACCCGGTCCACCAGGTAAATCAAAACAGAGGATGCCAAAGGCGAGTGTGTGTGCTCGTACAAACATGAGGTACATAGGTTGACAGGGCTTTGGACTGCAACAATGGGGTTTTCCCATCTACTCATCACTCCGCAGCAGTTTCTATGGGATAACATTTGGGAATCTCACAGCACACTAATGAAAAAGAAAATTGATTTCAGCTTGTAGCTCATTCATAGATTCATCAGGGATTGGAAGGGACCTCATGTTGCTCTTATTTCTACTGTACAGTGACAGAGCACTGTAATAGGTTGCCCAGAGGGGTGGTGGAATCTCCTTCTCTGGAGACATTTAAAACCCACCTGGATGTGTTCCCGTGCAACTTGGTCTAGGTGATCCTGCTGTGGCAGGGGGATTGGACTGGATGATGTTTTGAGGTCCCTTCCGATTCCTAACCTACCGTGATATTGTGACATTTGCTAGTACAGGTAAATTTTAGTTGCATAGAACTCACATCACAGAATTGGGCTGTAAAAGTAGTTAAACTTTTTCTTTTAAGCAACAAGCTGTCACAGACAGACCTGGAAATTTCAAGATAACACTGATTTTCATGTGACTAATGTCCATCCATAATGTTTAATGGCTGCTTTTCCATATAAACAGATCCCACTTGAGGGCAGACAGAGAATGACAAGGCTGGTGGGGAATTCTGAGGTGTGAAAAAAAAAAAGATTCCTTGTTTTGGTTTATTTGGAGACTGAACTTTCTTCCAATTCTTCACCCTCCTGCTCACACAACTTGGAATATCCCACACCTACAGAGCCTTAGCAGCGTGCGTCAAGAGCCCTTATCAAAGCTTGAAGCCACTTCTCAGGTGATTTTTGGAGGGGCAGAAGCTCTTCCCCGGCTTTTAGCGGAGTTGCAGCTGCACCGGTACCCCCGGTAGCTGCAAAGATAAAGGTCTAGATCTCTGGAGTGGGTCCAAGGACTCGGGGAAACGGGTTAATGACCTGCTCCGCCCCTGCTGCCCCCGCCTAGGCAGCTCCGGGCGGCTCTCGGTCACACGAGAGGGGAGCCGTGAGGAACGAGCCACGGCGGCAGCTGCAGCGTCGGCGGCAGGAGGAGGAGGGCAGGAGGGAGGAGGGAAGAAGGGAGGGAGCGAGCGAAAGAAGGAGGGAGCGGCGCAGGTGATCCCGCTCCGGGTGCTCGGGCTCGGCGGAGGGGGCTGGCAGCAGCGGCAGCAGCACGATCACCATGCACGTCAATGGCAAGGTGGCCCTGGTGACCGGCGGGGCTCAGGGCATCGGCCGGGCGTTCGTCCAGGCGCTGCTGGGCAAAGGCGCAAAGGTGAGCCCCGGGAAGCACCCCCTGCCCTCCCTTACCCCGCTTGCCCCGGGCAGCCCGCCGGGCTCGGCTCGGCGCGGGGAGCCAGCCGTTGGTCCGCCTGTCCGGCTGCCGTTCAGCCCTTCCGTCCCTGCCTGCCCTCAGGTAGCCCTGCTGGACCGCAACTCGGAGGTCGGCCAGGAGAGCAAGGCGGCCCTGGACGAGCAGTTCGAAGCGCAGAGGACTGTGTTCATCCAGTGCGACGTTACGGATCCGGAGCAGCTGAAAGGTGAGGAGGAAACTGTCAGCGCCCTGCTCCGGCGTGACATGCAGCGACCTGACTGCGCTGCTGCTCCAGCAGCGCGGCTTGCTGGAGGTCACCCTGCTCCGAATCGCTTTAAACGCTGACTCGAAAGAGATTTGTTTCTGAACCTGCAGATGCCAGGGGAATACTCCTAGCAGCACGCACGTCGTGTGACTTGGCACAGCAAAGCCAAAGGAGTAGCTTCCATTGAGAGCTGCGTGGGATATTTTTGTACAAAAGCTTCTGCAGCAGATAATTGCTGTTTTATGAGTAATATATATATAAAATCCAAAGTACAGACTTGCTTTTTACGAGTACAGGCTCCAAGCTGCCTTCCCTCGTCACAGAAACAATCAGTTGTTCCACAGAGCACACTTACTGTCAATGAGTGCTGCTGTGTCTGAAAGCAGAACTGGCAAAGGGTGGCTCGCTGCCTTAGCAGTGCCTTAGAGTATCTCACCCTGTTGATGTACTCTTCCTAATGTAGGATTTGCATTTGTGTTTCCATCCCTAGTGAACAATCGTGTTCGCTGCTTAGATTTTAGAGTCTCTCACCGTGTTGATGTGCTCTTCGCAGCCTTTCATAACAGACACATCACTTCATCAGAGTTTCGTTATGAACAAATACATGTGACTCAGACTTGGACATCGCTTTTGTCACTGTCCTATCCTCAGGTTCATTTGTGTCAGGCTAGATGTGAACAAATTTAGCTCTGATTTTCTTCACTGCACTCTACTGTCTGTTTTCTCAACGTTGGTGGTCGAGCTTATCCATCCCCTTTTCACACAGCATTGCATCTAGTCTAGTGTTCAGCTATGTTGTTCACCCCTCTGAGCTATCATGATTATGCCTCATTCCAAAGCTTTACATCACCTGTCTGTAAGAGAGATACTGGACTTTAAATCTGAGATCTGCTCTAATCAGCAAAGTTTTTATCAGCCAGGTTGATAGACTTGTCTCCAAGGGGGAGGAGTAAGCAAGACGCAGCATCCTAAGGCGAGAAATTACTTGTGCTGCACCGTGGCCATTACCCCAGCGTTCTTCCTTTCCTCCTGTCTTTACTGAGAGGCTAGTGTAGGACTATCAAGGTCTGCACTAGGAACTGGAGTGAGCATGATGGGTCAGGAAAGGGAGGCTTTGGAACCTAGTTAATATGAAGAGAACAGTCAGAGTTGGACAGGGATGGTCTCTTGCAAGGAGCAAGACTGAGAACAGGTGTCAGCTCTTAGGCTTCTTTTGATGTTGTGTTATTCCTACTGAAGGTTTCATAGAATCACAGAATCATTACGGATTGGAAGGGATCTTGAAAGATCGTCTAGTCCAATCCCCCTGACACAGTAGGATCACCTAGACCAAGTCACACAGGAACACATCCAGGCAGGCCTTGAACACCTCCAGTGAAGGAGACTCCACAACCACCCCGGGCAGCCTGTTCCAGTGCTCCATCACCCTCACTGGGAAGAAGTTCCTTCTCAGGTTGACATGGAACCTTCTGTGTTCCAGTTTACAACCACTGCCCCTTGTCCTATCACTACATGACACTGAGAATAGCCCAGATCCATCCTCCCGAAACCAGCCCCTCAAATATTTATAGACATTAATGAGGTCACCCCTCAGTCTCCTCTTCTCCAAGCTAAAGAGACCCAGCTCCCTCAGCCTCTCCTCATAAGGGAGGTGCTCCACCTCCTTCATCATCTTCATTGCCCTACGCTGCCCCCCCCTAGCAGCTCCACATCCCTCTTGAACTGAGGAGCCCACAACTGGACACAATACTCCAGGTGTGGTCTCACCAGTGCAGAGTAGAGGGGGAGAAGAACCTCTCTTGATCTGTTAACCACCCCCCTTCTGATCCACCCCAGGATGCTGCTGACCCTCTTGGCCACAAGAGCACATTGCTGGCTCATAGTCATCCTGAGCACAGGTTTGGAATCACATCTTACAATTCTTTGGGGGTTCTAGGATATTTTTGGTGGGTTTGTAGTTGGTATTTTATTGCTTTGTTTCCACCTGTAGTTGAAGCCGGCACCTAATAAGTTTAGATTTAAACACTAGTAGTGAAATTAACGTCCTTAGTGGGTAAGCTACGTCCTGCATTTGGTTTTTACCTTAAGGTCATGTGTGTGAATGAAGGGTCTCTTATTTTAACTTTAGCCCTTTTGATGTGAAATAAGTGACAGTATTAGAACTACGATCTGCAGTTACATAATGCTCATGGGGTAGGAAATCAGCTGCTTCATCTGCATTTAAGTATTGCCTGTGCTTTTTTCTTGGGTAGCTCCTTCACACAGTCCCCCACAAAAGTCTTGTAGCTTTCTTCTGCTTTTGAAAAGCCATCACATTTGTTTCTGCTTCCCGAGAAGTTCACCTATGACTTGTCTCTATGCTTGTTTCCCACTGGTGTTCTTACCTCTCCTTTAAACTGGATCCTCCTCCTCTTTTCTTTCCATTCTTCTTAACTCAATGTTTCTCATGGCCGCCTGATTTTCATTCCTGTGGTTCCATATGCGCTAAATTTGAAAAGGGAAGAACCAGTCAGTTTACACAGATGTGGAGGTAATAGCCTTATTATGAATTTGTAGTGAGATTCTTCTTTTCATGGATAAGTAATAGACAGGATTGCTGTAGGCAGGGCAGCTTCCACCAGAAATATTCCAAATGGGGCAATCATTCTTTACCTTAATATAAAATCAACATTCTTTGATTTTCAGCAAAGAGCTGAAAATCATTTGGCTTTTTTCTCTCAATGGAAACCACAATTAAGCAAGAATGTATCAGTTTAATAAACAAATAATTGGTGCGGTACTGTTATCCATGACGGGTTCTGAAGGCAAAAGATTCTATTAAGAAGGAGGTTAATGGAAGATGCTTTTCAGAGAAGGCTTCAAAGAGAAGCAAAGAGAGGCAGCTTTCAAAATCTGGAAGCTAACTGAGGATCCAAAGTATATTTATTTAACTCATTGAAAGGAAGTTAAATAAACAGTTTGGCTCCTAATCTGGCCAAACATCTTCATTTGCCTTTGCTGATGCAGAACTAGAAAGTGAAGAAATGACTGAAGAGCTGGGAGACCAGAGGACAAATTGGCAGGAAACATTGACCAAAGTCAGGAAGGCAGACAGCGAAAAATAGAGGCTTTAGTAATATTCAAATATTTTACTACAGAATATTAGAAAAAATCATACAGTAAAGGCATTTGGACAAATAAACTTTCCCATCAGCAGCCCAGCTCTTGCTCTAATGACAAGATGATGGCAGTGACGGACCTGCAGCATTCAGGCAATGAAAAGGCTGTGATAGTACCCACTATCTGGTGCAAGAAAAGAATTTGCAGCTGCTGCAAAAAAGGTGCCAGAAGTCTCAAAGCTGCTGCTAAGCTCCTGATTGACACTAGTAGCCAAAGATTAAAGATCATAAATAATTAGGGATTGGAAAGGACCTTGGAAGAACATCCAGTCGATTCCCCCTGCCACAGCAGGATCACCTAGACCAAGTCACACAGGAACATGTCCGGGCAGGTTTTAAGTGTCTCCAAAGATCAGAGAATTGAGATGGTTCTGAGATCACCTTTCAGTGAAGTGGTTTCATTAAGACCTGTTAAGTAGAACTTCAGTGTACCTGAAATACTCTAGAGTTTTCATCAGTCACCAACTTTTTTAAAACATTATTGGGGGAGGAGGGATGTATTTGTTTACATAATAATAAATATTCTGATGTAAAAGCAACCAAGCTGCATATATGTCAGATAATGTCTGCAGTCGGGGAGGTCTTAGTCTGGAATGAACATCTGGAGATAATCTCATCCAACTATCCTGTCAAAGCAAGGTCAGCCTAGATGAGTTTGCTTCTCACTACAACGTCAGCATGTTTTTCCATGGGCCAACACCATGTCATTGTGGAAGTTTTCCAGTTCTTCAGTTTGGAATTGCTGGAAGACGGGTCACTGTTTGCACCAACAGTAGGAAGAAGATTGGAATTGAGAAGCACGTTATTACAGTTACCTGACAAGTAGGATGTGTAACAATTCCTTCATAAATGGATAAACAAGGCCTGTGATGAATGATGTGAATTTGAGATTCACAGCAGATGTGTCACTGAATAAGAGTCGTGTTCTTAGGCGAAATCAATACAGCTGTTCTGAACACGCTGAGCTTTTATGTTGTATTTAAACTAGATGGTGCCAGCTAGATCAAACTGTTACAAGTCAAGCCAAAACTGCTTAATTTGTATAATTAGGGTGGCAAACATCTTACCCAATGAAAAATACACAGCTGCTAACAGTTTTTGTTAGCTCAGGCATTATAAAACTGAATGAAAATGCAATTAATGATTAAGAAGTCCACTAAAGCACTTTGATAGACTAACAGAACATTAATTTGTATGAATGCCATGCATTTTTCTATCTCACTCTCCCTAAGCGCTAAAAGACTTTCCTCCTTCGATCTTACTATAGGTGCTTTCAAAAAAGTAATTGAACATTTTGGAAGGCTGGACATTGTTGTTAATAATGCTGGAGTGAACAATGAGAAGGACTGGGAAAGCACTATACAAATTAACTTGGTAAGCATAATCTCCTTTCACGCGTTCCTACATCAGTGGTTGACACTGGAGTACAGTTAAGAGCCCTTGGCTTGTACAGGTGGTGCCACAGGACACAACTGTAAGTTCTGGAAAGGTAAGTGCAGCTATTGAAGCCACAGCCACATAACTGCATGCGCACTAACCACTTGTGCGTACACAAGACATGCAGCACCATGTTAGGGTACTCAGGTTACTTCTAGACAACCTTCTCTTTCTGTAAAACCCAGTAGAATCATAGCATCATTAGAGACCTGAAGGGACCTCGAAAGATCACCTAGTCCAATTCCCCCTGCCACAGCAGGACCACCTAGACCAAGTTGCACAGGAACATGTCCAAGCAGGTTTTAAACATCTCCAGAGAAGGAGACTCCACAACCCCCCTGGGCAGCCTGTTCCAATGCTCTGTTATCACACACAGCTGTAACAAACTGGTGCTCAGAGCAGTAAAGCTGCATCAGGCCTATGAGGATGGTCAGAGGGCTGGAAGACCTGCCCTATGAAGAAAAGCTGGGTATGTTCAGCCTTGACAGGAGAAGGCTCAGGGAAGAACCTTATTGCTATGTATCCAAAAGACAGTGGCTCCCTTTTCACAAAGGGTCATATAGAAAAGCAAGTGGCAATGGGTATGAGCTACACCCAGGGAGACTCCAGCTGGAGTCCAGAAGACAATTCTTCACCATCAGAACAATTAAATGTTGGAATAATCTCTCAAGGGAAGTGGTCTGTTGCCCTACATTGGACAGTTTGAAGACCCAGTTTGACAGGCTGCTGGGGCATCTAATTTAAACTCTATTTTTAGCTTGATAGGTTGGACTAGATGATCCTTGAATCACAGAATCACAGAATCATCATGGCTGGAAAAGACCTCCAGGGTCATCGAGTCCAACCTTTATCCTAGTATCTAGCTGCTAGACCATATCCCTAAGCATCATGTCCACTCGTTCCTTAAACACTTCCAGGGATGGTGACACCACCACCTCCATGGGCAATCTATTCCAGTACCTAACCACCCTCTCAGTAAAGAATTTCCTTCTAACATCCAATCTAAACCTCCCCTGACACAACTTGAGGCCATTTCCCCTCGTCCTATCATCACTTATTTGAGAGAAGAGACCAACACCAGCCTTGCTACAACCTCCTTTCAGGTAGTTGTAGAGAGCAATAAGGTGTCCTCTCAGTCTTCTCTTCTCCAGACTACATAGACCCAGCCCCCTCAGCCTCTCCTCATAGGGCATTTCTTCCAGCCCCTTCACCAGCTTGGTTGCCTTTCTTTGGACTCGCTCCAGCACCTCAGTGTCCTTCCTGTACTGTGGCGACCAGTCTCCATCCCTATCTTCCAGTTCAGGAAACTGAATATCCTGAGGATAACCAGATTGATTACTAAAGACTGAGGCAAAGAAGGCATTAAGTACCTCAGCCTTATCCCCATCCTCAGTAACAATGTTCCCCTTTGCATCCAGTAAAGGATGGAGACTCTCTCTGGATCTTCTTTTGTTGTTAATATATTTGTAAAAACTCTTTTTATCGTCTCTTGCAGCAGTGGCCAGGCTGACTTCTAGCTGAGCTTTTGCCTCCCTAATGTTCTTTCTACATGACCTAACTAAATCCCTATACTCCTCTCGAGTAGCCAAGCCCTTTTTCCAAAGGTGGTAGGCTCTCTTCTTTCTCCTGAGCTCCAGCAGAAGCTCCTTGTTCAGCCAGGCTGGTCGTTTACCCCGTCGGTTTGTCTTACGACACATAGGGACAGCCTGCTCCTGAGCCTTCAAGAGTTCATTTTTGAAAAAAGTCCAGCCTTCCTGGACCCCTTTTCCCTCTAGGACTGTACTCCAAGGGACTTTATTAACCAGTGTTCTAAACGGGTTGAAGCCTGCCCTTTGGAAGTCCATTGTAATGGTCTTACTGCCTCCCCTCCTTACTTGGCTTAGAATCGAGAATTCTATAATTTCATGGTCACTGAGTCCAAGGCAGCCTCCGACCACCACATCACCCACCAGTCCCTCTCTGTTTGTAAGCAACAAGTCCAGCAGGGCACCTCCTCTGGTGGGCTCACTTACCAGCTGAGTCAGGAAGTTATCTTCCACACACTTCAGGAACCTCCTAGACTGTTTCTTGTCTGCTGTGTTGTATTTCCAGCAGATGTCTGGTAAGTTGAGGTCACCCACAAGAACAAGGTGTTGCAATTTTGCAGCTTCTGCCAGTTGTCTATAGAGTAATTCATCAGTCTCTTCATCCTGGTTGGGTGGTCTATAGCAGACTCCCAGCAGGACATCTACCTCGTTGGTCCTCCTCAAGTTAACCCATAAACATTCAACCGACCCATCACACTTATTAACTTCTATGCATTCAAAACACTCTCTAACATAGAGAGCCACCCCACCACCCTTTCTATCCTGCCTATTCTGCTTGTAGAGCTTATACCCATCCATTGCAGCACTCCACTCATGAGAGTCATCCCACCACGTTTCTTTGATGGCAACTACATCATAGCAGTCGTGCTTCTTAATGGTTTCGAGCTCCTCCGGTTTGTTGCCCATGCTACGTGTATTAGCGTAGACGCACTTGAGCCAGGCTAGTGACTTCGTGGCCAGTAATGGCCTGCCACCTTTTTGGTCAGCTTTGATAGATACATTTTTATCCCCTTCCCCCTTCGGACCTAGGTTAAAGCCCTATCAATGAGCCCAGCCAGCTCATATGCAAGTGTTCTTTTCCCTCTCTGAGACAGATGACTTCCATCTGTTGCCTGCAGACCCCATGTAACATAAAGATCCCCATGTTCAAAAAGCCCAAAATGCTGTCGGTGGCACCAGCCTCCCAGCCATGTACTAATCAGGTGGGTCTTCCTGCCTCTTTCAATATTTCCCCCTGCTACTGAAAGAATGGCGGAGAACACCACCTGGGCTCCTGAGCCCTCGAGTGATCTCCCCAGGGCCCTGAAGTCCTTTTTAATTGTTTTAAGGTTTCTCTGAGTGGTATCAACATTAACCAATCTGAAACACCAACAAGGGATAATAATCTGATGGCTGGACCAGACTAGGTAGTTTCCTAGTAATATCTCTCACCCTGGCCCCAGGGAGGCAGCAGACTTCCCTGTGGTGTGGGTCTGGCCAGCATATGGGGCCCTCAGTTCCTCTGAGAAGGGAGTCACCAATTACAACTACCCTCCTTTTTTTCTTCTTTGAACAAGCCTTAACGCATGGGGGAGACTGGCTAGCCCTGGGTGACTCCCCTGATGGACCTTCATCCCATCATCATTTATTTGTCCCTTCAGTTCCAGAGCCCCATACCGGTTGTGCAAGGGCAACCAGGAAGGGGAAGGGGAGGGAGGCTGGGATGGAGTTCACCTGTCTCACCGAGCAGGGACCTGCTTCCTTTCCCCCTTACGTCTTTGATTATCTACATTTACCTGGCTGCAAGAGAGGAGGGGATCCTCTTCTAATGGAGCCTCCACTTTCTGTTCTGTCCTCAAGGATGGTAGGGCCTGACTCCATCAGTCAATCTCCCTTTCACATTCCCTTATTGACCTCAGCCTTTCAACCTCCTCCTTTATCTCATATCTCATCTGTTGAGCCCATAGTATCTGTTTCTCAGTAGATTTCTAAACGTAGACCACCCTGTTAAGAGATCTAAACTCCAAAGGGAAGGCCAACTTGCCTAGTAAACTACATTCTGACCTGCTTGTATGCATCCCATCTGCAAACTTCCAATTTGATGGTGATTCAGCTAGTCGCACCTCTGACCAACATGTGGCTCAGTGCTATAAGCTAGGTCTGCAAAGGGAAGCTTGGTGCAGTGCAAGTGTGGATTTTCTCCTGGTCAGTTCTGAGCCGACAACACAGAGTTGTTCCTGCCATTAGGGGAAAACAAATTGGTTCAGTTTCCTTTGCTTTCCCTTTACATCTTCTGTAAGGTTTAACTACGCATGCATCTTCCTCCCACTTGCATTTCCAAAATATTCAGAGAAATCATTAAACATCAGGAAGCTTCACATTACAAAGTAATAAGAGCATGACATCCTCAGTGTTACACAACGCAAGTATCTATGAGTACGGACCCCTTGAATTTGAATGATGACTTCACCTGTGTCGTAGGGTAGTGACTTCTCTGGATTTTTGTGCCGGGTTTCACATAGGGTGTAAATCACCATAGACCAGCCATCCCCCTGTCAATCTGCAAGCACAGATAGTCACCACCAGAAAAACTGAAGTCCATGCGAGAAACACATTTGTCTGTGATTCACCTTTACGTTCAGCTCAAAAAGTTCTGATCAACAAATCTTTATATGAAGTCATGTAGATGTAACTGCCCTAGAGTGATACCCAAACAATTCTTCAATGTCAAGAGTTTCTAACAGCAGGCACTGAGAACCTCTTTCTATTCATTTTATCTTATCAGCAGTGATTGGGCTGCAGCAGACTGTAGATGGGTTTGAACCATCTCAAGAGGCAGAAGAACCTGAATTCAAGTCTTAGAAATCTATTTGCTTAAAATACAAAGCCACTGCTCCCAAAAACTTTTTTTGAAGTTTGGAGGGGGGGAAGATTATGCAGCTTATGCATCTTCATATAGATGAGTTCACCATAAATGTCCCAACGACTTTGTTCATAGTCAATATCTGGAAATTTCATCCATAGACGCTGGTGACTGGAAGAAGAACATCTAAAATGATCAAGTAGGAGTACAACCATGAGGGTTAAGTGAAGGACACTCTAAGATCCACTCTTGGATCTATTCATTTTGTCTTAGCAGTTATTGGGCTGCAGCAGACTCTAGATGGGTCTTAACCATCTCAAGTGGCAGAAGAACCTGAATTCAAGTCTTAGAAATATATTTGCTTAACTATATAAGATCCAAAAGTGGATCTTAGTGTGTCCCAGGGTGGTGGTTGAGTCCCCATTCCTGGATGAGATTAAAAGACGCTTAGAGGTAGTATTGGGGGATGTGGTTTAGGGGTGAAATTGTAGAGTAGGGTTGATGGTTGGACTCTATGATCTCAAGGGTCTTTTCCAACCTGAATGATTCTGTGAAATATTCTCATTTATCTTTTGATTTCAATCATAGAATCATTAGGGATTGGAAGGGACCTTGAAAGATCATCTAGTCCAATCCCCCTGCCACAGCAGGATCATCAATATTCTTACCTAGTCTAACCCTGAGCCAACTTACGACCTTATTTCCATAGGGCATGTCACATAGAATCACAGAACATTAGGGATTGGAAGGGACCTTGAAAGATCATCTAGTCCAATATTCCTGCCATATTTTCAATCTAGTTATTCTGATTTCCATAAACCAAGACACAAGATTTTATACTTCATGCTCTTTAACCGTAACAGTGGATGAACAACTGCTGCTGCACGCTGTAGGAGTTGGTCCATGAAATATTTTTGCTTTTTTTAAAGAAAGGAGCAAAATAAGTGTGAGATTATGTGATTTTACAGTGTCTCTATTTCCACAGCGAAGGACATTTCGAGTATCCTTTGTATTGTATCCCTAAGAACAGGAATAACTTCTATGGCCACACATTTTGATACTCAACATGCACATATTTTTAAAAGAGGAAAAAGAACCATCCTCTACATGCCAGTCTTTGTCTTAGTGATATCAGTTATATATTGATAAAACAAATATTCCCTGCTCCAGTTTAAAGTACAAAGTACAAAATAGACAGAGAGTGCAGGGCAAGATAAATCAGAACAAACATGTATGGGGTGTGCTCTTTATGGCTAAAACATTTCACAGAACTGGTTGGTCTCCAGGAGTATTTTTAAAGGGATTGCAAGGAAGTTCCCTGGTGCATGAAGAACAGAAAAGCATTGGCATGTTCAAAGAGTGGGACTTAGTCTAGAAGGAAAAGGAGGGGATCCCCCCCCCCCAATTCCTACTCATTATCCATTATAGTTCCTGAGACAGAGAAAAAACAAGTTAGTAAATATGAGGGGGGAGAGAAAAAGTACCAACACCTAAAGAGATTTCTGTTGCCATTATTGCCACTATTTTGCCATCTGAAGGGAACCTACAGCAAGGTTGGAAGGATCTTTTCATAAGGAGATCTAGCAATAGGACAAGAGGAAATGGTTTAAGCTGAAACATAGTAGATTTAGACTAGGTCTTAGATGTTTAAAACCCACCTGGATGTGTTCCTGTGCGACTTGGTCTAGGTGATCCTGCTGTGGCAGGGGGATTGAATTAGATGATCTTTTGAGGTCCTTTCCAATCCCTAATGCTCTGTGATTCTGTGAACTATTTCTCAGAAGTCCAGTTAATGTCTCAGCAGGAACCAGAAGGGTAATTGGACAAACTTCTGAACTCTATTATTTACATTTGGGATGACTTCATGGTTGTCACAAACCTATTTCCCTGTGCCAGCCATAAAAAGGATCCCTTGAGAACGTGCTGCAACCTCCTCTGGTCTATACACCTTGGTCTCCTTTCCCAATATATGAGAAGAGGATTGAACTATTCAGCCCGAAAAATGTGTTGAGGACACACAGCTGGAGGCAGCAGCTGGGAGTTAACACTAGGTCCCACAGTCACAAACAAACTGTGCCATCTGTAGAAGTTAAAATGACTCAGGTAACTACTGCACCAAGCTGGCATTCTGACGTCCTCAAATACACTATCTGTTCTCCAATCACTTAGTCGCTTATTCTTGAGCATAGTCTCGTGCCAGAAAGAAGACTAAGCACTTAGGTATAGACATGGCCACCAAAAAGTGAGAGGTACCACTTAGCTGGAAGCCGGCAGCACGAGGGTCAACTCCCTAAGTGTATGAGGAAGCCTGTAAGTGCAACAGTTTTTGCTGTTCATAGTGTGATAGGAAGGATGCAGACCTACCCCAGCTGCACAGAAGTCAATAGAGATCTTAGAGTACATAGAGGTCTGAGAGTACATTTGCAATAACCAGAGTTGAAGTACAGTCAAAAGCAAAGCTCTTTGCACTACAAAGTACTGAAGCCCAGCTGCTCAAAATGCAGTAATATTGCTACTTCCTTCAGGAATATCCTGCTCTGGCAGGGGGGTTGCACTAGATGATCTTTCAAAGTCCCTTCCAATCCCTAATGATTCTATGAACGTATATGGGGGAAATAAAGTAAAGCAAAGCAAGGAATTCAAAAGCAAGGAGAGTGTTTTGCTCCTGAATTGTACAAAAGCTACCGATTTCTAGCAAATTATCCAATCCCACTGTGCATTCGTTTTCTCTTCTGCCTCTCCCATCCCGCGGCTTCTTGTTTTTCACAGTTTGAGGTGGAAATTCAAACGCAAGAGCCTGCAATTTCGTTTCACTCAGCAGGTAAACTAACCTATGCATAGGAATGCCAAGGGACCTGCATGCTTGCTGCAACCTGTCTGCTTCCTAGAAAATAGACTTTAAAGGCAAAATCAGTCCCACCTCCCTGCACAGCAGCAAAATGCTAAAATTTTCCATGGGTATCACGAGCAGCATTTAGTTTCAGACTTTTGAAGTTCATTTTACGCACTTCATAAAGTACTTTGAAATATTTCCTTATAGATAGCCATCAATTTACAACATTGCAGTACGAAAGTCAAATGATCTTGGGTCAAATTCCAGCTCTGTGCTAACCTGCTTTATGAAACCACAAGTCAATTGCTCTCCCATTTGTTTCTTGTTCAGTAGCCCTAGCGCTGAACTAGATCAGCCCAGCAACCTACACAACATACTAGGGATTATTGGTGATTCCCATTTTGTTCTCTCGAAAGAATTCAGATTGACAACAGGGCACGCATCTTCAGCATTGAAGGACTTTCTCAGCATCAAATGTTAGCAGGCATAAGGAGACAGCAGAACTTCCAGACAAGGTGGCAAGGGAAACTTATCAAACATGCATAAGAAACTGTGTTGGGACACTAGGAAGAAAGCCCACTGTGAACTAAATAACTTCCAAAGCAATTGGCACTTGCAAAAGAAGACGATCAGTGATGTTGTGGGCACCATCACTAACAACATTTTGTATTTCTTAACCATAGAATCATTAGAGATTAGAAGGGACCTTGAAGGATCATTGAGTCCCCCTACCAGAGCAGGACCACCTAGACCAAGTCGCACAGGAACACATCCATTAGGGATTGGAAGGGACCTCGAAAGATCACCCAGCCCAATCCCCCTGTCACAGCAGGACCACTTAGACCAATGGATTAAGGCAAAACAGAACACAGAGCACAAAAATTGGTTTAACATGTGTAATGTGGAAACACAAGGACATTGCACATAAGTGGCTCCTAACACCAGAAAAAGTTAATTAGGTCTCTACTGAAGGTTTGGAGTGTGATTAGAAAGAGAGTTTCCATGTGTGAGCTCCTTTAGAACAACAGAGTTACTACTATAGAGCTCTGAGACAAACATAAGTATCAAGAATCACAGATATTTTTATGTCCTTACTCATTTTGACACTGAACAGAGGAGGTTCCACATCAGTATGAGAAGGAACTTTGTCCCAGTGAGGGTGACAAAGCACTGGAAGGGGCTGCCCAGCAGGTTGTGAAATCTCCTTCTCTGGAGATGTTTAAAACCCACCTGGATATGTTCCTGTGTGACTTGGTCTAGGTGATCCTGCTGTGGCAGGGGGATTGGACTAGATGATCTTTCGAGGTCCCTTCCAATCCTTAATGTTCTGTGATACCTATATTACCATTAACAATTTCTTAATCAAGCTATTGATTACTGATACTTCTAAAAGCGTTTAGAAGTATTGATACTTCTAAAAGCAAATGGCAAATGCTTGGAATATTTGCACAAGTATTTTGCAGTGTTTGCCATCCTGTCAGATGAGACATTTTACAGTTACCACTCCGTGGTGTTTCAGAACGTTTGATCTCCTGTAATTTAAATCTGTAATTTATGGAAGCTAATAGCAGGAGATAATCCCTCACTGTTATAACTTCTACTGGCAGCTGAAGGGTAAACTCACCTTTCTTGGCAGTACACCCAGACCTGCAGTGCGCTTGGCAGTCTGTCTTCATTATGTGCTATAGTTAAACTCTACGTCTCAGTAAGGAAAAAAAAGCAGTGCCACCAGGATCACAGGTTTTTCAGCAACTGGAAGGACTAGGAAGGAATTTAGATTATTTTCTGATTTAAATGACACTAATTTTCAGTGGCCAGGAGCAAAAAACTAGGTGAGAATCAGCTGCTCCATTTTCTTCTTGCATGCAATTGCTAACTTGTCTACCTTCATAGTCTTTGTTCTTGATGAGTTTATGGACAACATACAGGCAGCTCAATGTAGCTGTAGTCAAAGGAATTATAAACAAATCTGAAGTGCAGTCTTTTCTTGTGCAAAGTAAGGCTTCCAGCATATATTAAAACAAGTCATAGAATTACTCTGCTTGGAAAACACCCCTGGGATCATAGAGTCCAACCATCTACCCTACATTAAGTTCACCCCTAAACCATATCATAGAACCATAGAATCATTAGGGATTGGAAGGGACCTCTAAAGATCATCTAGTCCAATCCCCCTGCATTCCTCAACACCTCTTTTTAATTAGGTCATTTTAAATGTAACTTCCCCAGATTTTCTACTTGCAATGGACCGGCTGCGATTTGTGGTTGTTTAAAAGTGTAGGGTTGAATTATTATTCTTAAAAGTATACATGGAGACCTCCACAATCTGAGTATACTTCTAGTTTCCTTTGGTTTGTTGAAAGGCAAAGTGCAGATGTTTTTCCTAGCATCTCATGAAATAAGAAGCAGTTGGGCTGCACAAAATGCATTAATCTGTGCCCGATTTGCTTGCCATCATGTGTTTTGTGGTGAAGTAGAAGCCAGTAAGCTCTCTTCGAGAATTCAGACTAAGAACTCTGACATCAACAAGCAGGAATCCAGAGTTGCATTCCACACGGGAAGGGGCCCAAGGCTGCAACTCGAAGAGTGTGATTTCGCAACAGAGCCAAAAAGCCAAGTGCTGTTTGTCTTGGGAAAGGCTCTCTCCCTGCTGGAGTGTTTGGCTCTGAGACACAAGAGCCAGCTTCACTTTGTCGACTCAGCTGGATCAACAGGCTTGTCCTGACATTGGCACAAAGACCTCTAAGCCCACACTGTGTGAAGCTCATTCTACAGCGAGTTCAGCCAGCACAGCTTTTCCTTTGAGAACTATGCGAGAGGATTTTCTCGCCTGGAGAGAGAGGTATTCTGGCAAGGGAATGGAAGACTTGTCACATAGTGCCTTTCATATGAAGTGCCATCTGCTAGGTGTGCACACAGCTAAGAGCTTCTCAACCTCTGTGTTTAGTCCAGAGTCTATCCCCACAATAATTCGTTCTGTTGTCATCAGAAATAGCCAGGTCACCCAAGATCAGCCATACTTGAGGACAACAGCAAGCACAAGGGCAAAGTCTGAATGAGTCTGCATTTGCTCTGAAGACATAATCTCAGGATGCCTACATAAAGATTAGTCTTCCCCACCCACTTGAAGAATTACAAAGTTAATGGATTCTAGTGAGAAAAAAGAGCAATAGTCATTCTGATGAGACAAGCCACCCATTTGTTTTCATAGGTCATAGAGTTCATAGAATCATTAGGGATTGGAAGGGACCTCAAAAGATCATCTTCTCCAGTCCCCCCACCACAGCAGGATCACCTAAACCAAGTTGCACAGGAACATGTCCAGGCGGGTTTGGGCCCAGGACTCATCTAGCTCTATCACTTCTTTGAATTAGAAGTCTGAAGGGATAGAAAACTCCTCAAGGAGCCCCGAGCTACTTCCTTCTCCAACTGATTTATTTCCTCTACTCATCCTATGTGGAATTCTCTGTTCCTGGAGAAATCAGGACAGAATCGGCACTTGCTCTGCACAGACAGCATTAACCCCTTCCTTTCTAAAATGCCCTTTGACTTGAGCTGCCAATTTATGTGCAGGATAAGTCTACCTTAGAGCAACACTACCAGGCATTTGATCTTTTTCAAGCCCCTGAAGACAGCTCTTTGGGAATTTTCTGTTAAAAAAATGTAAAACATAACACTCTTTTAATATAAAACACAAATTGTAAAAGCATGTTACCTTGAACAAAACTTGCCAGGAGAGACAAAATAAGAAACAGCTTTTCATGGGAATTTTTTGTTTAAGATAAAACACAAATTCAAGTTCAGAAAGTTAAAATATTCATCTTTTGGGATTTTTTTACACTGTCTCAGTGAACAGACACAGTAATAAAAAATTGATATATAAAACACTGCAATTATAGATACAGTGAAAAAATTTGATTCATATCAAACATCAAAGCGTAAATGGTACTGAAGTGTCGGGTTGTTTTATTGCTATTAATGGGCAGCTTCACTTCATATTATTCAGAAAATAGACATGTGACAGCAATCATGGAAATGTAGAGTTGTTTTGGTTGGAAGAGACCTTTCTGATCATCCCATCTGACGGTTAACTCGGCACTGCCAAGTCATCACTGAATCGTGCACCTCAGTACCACATCTACAGTCTCTTAAATACCTCCAGGGATGGTGACTCAGCCACTTCCCTGAGCAGCCTGTTCTGACGCTTTACAACCCTTTTGGTGATGAATTTTTTTCTAATATCCAGCCTGAACCTCCCTTGTTGCAACTTGAGGCCATTTCCTTTTGTTCTACTGCTTGTTACTTGGAAGAACAGACCAACCCCCACCTTACCAAAGGCTCCTTTCAAGTAGCTGTTCAGAGCAATAAGGTCTCCCCTCAGCTTCCTTTTCTCCAGGCTAAGCATCTCCAGTTCCCTCAGCTACTCCTAGTAAGACCTGCATTCTAAACCTTTCCCCATCTTCATTGTCCTTCTTTGGATACACTCCTGCACCTTAACATCCTTGCATTGAGCTGCCCAAAACCGAACACAGTACTGAGCACAGTTACCAGTGCTGGGTAGAGGGACAACCACTTCTCTACTCTTGTTGGCTACTCTATTCCAGACAGAAACCAGGGTGCCATAGGCCTTCTTGGCCTCCTGGGTACACTGCTGGCTCATCTTCAGCTAGAAGACAGATAGCACTTACAGGTCAGGCAGTTTGGCAGCCACTCTTCCCTAAGCTTAAAGCGTTGCATGGAGTTATTGTGACCCAAGTGCAGGACCTGGCCCTTTGCTTGGCTAAACCTCATACCATTGGCTTTGGCCCTCGATGGGGCCTCCCTACATTCAAGCAGATTGACACACCTGTCTTACGTGGTGATGCCTGCAGACTTACTGAGGATGCACTTATCGGTCCCCTTGTCCAAATGGTTCATGAAGACAATAAAGAGTACAGGCTCCACTACTGAGACCAGGGAACACCATTTGTGACCAGCTTCCAACTGGATTGAAGTCCATTTGCCACCACTCTTTGAGCTTGACCATCCAGCCAGATTTTTCATACAGGGAATTGCATGGCCATCCAAGTCACTCAATGGAGAAACTGCTCAATGGAGCAGCTTCTCCATTAAGAATTCTGTGGGAAACAGTGGCCTTGCTGAAGTCATCCCCTAAGCATGCCACCTTGTCATAGAAAATCAGATGAGTCAAGCAGGACCTGCCTTTCATTAGTCTGTGCTGACTGAACCTGATCACCTGGTTGTCTTGTAAATGCCAGATGATGGCACTCAAGACAATCTGCTCCACAGCCTTTCGCATCACTGAGGTCAGACTGACAGGACTGTAGTTCCCTGGATCCTCCTTCCTGCCCTTCTAGTAGATGGATGTCTCATTTGGTAACCTCCAGTCAACAAGGGCCTCCCCAGTTAGCCAGGATTGTTGATAAGTGATGGAAAGTGTCTTGGTGATCACTTTGCCACCTCTGTCAGATCTATCCTTGGGTGGATCCCATCCAGTCTCTCCATAGCGACTAGCAACTATCCATTGTTTTAAGTGACATAATTATGCACAGCTACAGAAATATTTGTAGGGCCACTTCATCTTTATTTGGGCCACAAAACACTAAACATTAATAAAATACAAATGCAGTTCTCTTTTAAAATCTGAAATATTATTTCCACTAGCATAAAAATCAGTTGTGTGTCTATTTATAATCATCAAAGTATAACTGAAATCTCTGGTAAAGCAATACAGGTTCTAGGCACCACAGTAAAAGCAAGTTGCAGTCTATAGGACACAGAACAGAAGCATTTTGAATATAATTATTCCTTTTCCCCTCCAAACCAGACATCTGTTATAAGAGGAACCTACCTTGGCCTTGACTACATGAGAAAAGGAAATGGAGGAGATGGAGGCGTAATCATTAATATATCATCCTTGGCAGGTGAGAATATTTGCTGTATAAACTCTTACTGCCCCACTGGTTTGTTTCTAAAATAAATGAATCATACTGAACAAACCTTTTCTCCTTATGGCTCTTCCCATTTCTTTCCTTTATGACCTGGATTTCATCACAGCAACTGCAGTAATGTCAAAGGACCGCACGTTTAATTTACCTTTTTTAATGATAAAAAAATCAGTAATTTTCTTAACTTCATATTTGGTAATCTTGAGCATAACATGGAGCGTTTTGGTTGGATTTCAATACTGCCACACACTGAAGAAAACCTGACTAGTCTCAGACCATTGTGATTATTCCACCACTCAATAACGCTACTGAAATAAAAGATAATGCACAGCACACCTTGCGTCGACAAACTAAGTCTAACGCATAGACCTAAGTTGAATCCTAATTTAAAAAAAATTTTTTTTAATAATGAAGTATTTGTTGGGCATCAAAGATGGAAAAATCAGATGATGGTTTTCCACAGAAAGCAAATAAGAAGTCACAGATCCTACATTCAGCTCCACAAGGGCACAACTGTAGGAATATCCAAGACTAGATGGTGCCTACTTTATCGAGAAACAATTGTCTCACATCAGGTCTATGTTCCACATCCTCTCAGATGAACAGGACCATCCAGATCTGACCATAACTACAGATCAACATGCTCCACTGTGTATGGGTCTGGAGGCTCTGACTTAATACATGCTCATAGAATCACAGAATCATAAAGGATTGGAAGGGACCTTAAAAGATTATCCAGTCCAATCCCCCTGCCACAGCAGGACCACCTAGACCAAGTTGCACAGGAACATAACTCATTCAGGTGAGAGGCTCTTCCTTCAAAGTCTCAGTGTGCCTTCAAGGCAGCCCTTGCAGTGCTGTATGATGCATCACCAACCTGCACCAGTAAGTTTATCTTTGTTGGCTCAGTTGGATGTTGGACTGGGACCAAATTAACCTAAAAGAAATTGCAGAGTTCATCAACTCAAGTCAAATATTAAACGTTTGCAGAGTTGCTGATGCCCACACAGTGCTTAAGACAGGGCAGAGGTGGCAAGCAGTTTTACTCCTTTTCTATGTAATCTCAAATGAACAAAATCACATTTTGACTTCAAGTCCCAACAGCTGTGATCTTTTCCATTTCTTAAGATCTTGTAAATGTTGTTTTAATTGTTGGATTTGAATTTACATTTCATGCTTATTTAAAATTAATATTGGACCATATTCATAGAATCATCCAGGTTGGAAAAGACCCCTGGGATCATTGAGGCCAATCATCAACCCTCCTGTACAAGCTCACCCCTAAACCAGATCCCCCAATGCTATTGTGGCGAATAGCCAAAACTCAACGATTCTTTGCTTTTTTGCTTTTATGTGGCCTAACTTTATTTAGCAGTTGCTTCCAAGGTGATAAGGAAAAACACACCACAGAAACCAACAAGCCAAGTCTTGCAGCTTATATATTTACTAGCATTTGTGCTTTGTCAGTAATTCTTCTTTCCAGTCTGAAGGTCTAAGTCCTGCCATCCAATTTATATTTAAAAGGCAAACTGGCTTGCTAAGCATTCAAGTGTTTTCTTTTCAGAGGGCTAGCTTCTGTTGATCATTAAACCTGAGTGGTTTTGATTCCCCCTGTCCTAGTTCTCAATAATATTTTATCAGATATGCTCTGCACATGGCAAACACTCTTGCATCTTGCTACACAGAAAGAATCATAGAACCATTAGGGATTGGAAGGGACCTCGAAAGATCATCTAGTCCAATCCCCCTGCCACAGAAGGATCACCTAGGCCAAGAAGAGGGTATATTTGGTGCTTATGTAACATTCAATAACATTTGCATTAATCACCTTCTAGTTCTTCCCCATGGGAATTCTGCCAATGATTTGGAGTAGGGATAGAACCAAGTCTTACTGTTCTCTGCTTCCAAACGCCCACAGAGCTACTTAAATGCTCCCTATGAAGTGGATGTTTAAAGTGTTCATACAGCTGGATGAAAGCCAGAGCATCTACACATTTCATCCTCCTTTCTTCACTGTCTTCACAAGGCAAGAGAAATGGAGAGAAATACATGAGCCCATGCAGCAAGCACCTAACTCCTGACCCACTGCCTCTCAGAGCTACAAAACTTCCTTGATTTCATGGAAAATGCTTGTTCATATCAAAAAGAATTAATGCTGCTGGACAATTAAGATAGTGGGAAACGTGTTATCCTGCCAGCTTGGCTCCATAAAGACAGTGCCAGTGACTGCAGGTTGCACTGTTATAAACTTCACTTCAAATTCAAAGACTAAAATGTTCTAAAATTGCTTTCCTAGGAAGCTACACGTTAATATTAGTTGTGTTTAACAGAATACTTACAAAGCTCAGAGAAAGCAGGCAACATTCCATTTACCTTCTGAAGCTATTTGCCCTTCACATATTTATAGACATTAATGAGGTCACCCCTCAGTCTCCTCCAAGCTCAACAGACCTAGCTTCTACTTCCTTCATCATCTTCGTTGCTCTGTGCTGGACTCCCTCCAGCAGCTCCACGTCCTTCTTGAACTGGGGAGCCCAGAACTGGACACAAGACTTCAGATGTGGTCTCACCAGGGCAGAGTCAGCAGTTAGGCTGTTGGCCAGCAAATTTTATCTAAAATACTCCACATACTTTAAATACTTCACAGATTCATAGAAGGTAGCTCAGAGATCTCATTCTTGAGTGTTTTCCTCCAGATCCTGGCCTCCATTCCAAGCTCTACTTCATAGAGACAAATGTTTCCCTCAGAACCTGTTTTTGTTACTCTTCTTTTTCCTCCTCATTATTATATCCATCTCATCTTTTCCCAACACAAAGTGTAATTGACAAGTTTTCACTGATTTATCTTGTGCGTCTCTATATAGTTGTCATTTACTTTTCACATTATAGACCTATACGTGTATCTAAGGTGGTGACGTATAGGAGTCCCAAACGTCTTCACTTAGCTGCCTTTTTCTTTTCAAGGACTCATGCCTGCTGCGTTCCAGCCCGTGTACTGTGCCACAAAGCATGGTGTCATTGGATTCACACGGTCGATAGCAGTAAGTATGTGCTTTTGAAAGCAGTATCAGCAGCTCCTTTTTTCATCTGAAACTAATTTCCTTAAAGACGACAGCACCTGAAACGCTCCCCCCAGCTTTCACAAAGGGCATCCAAAGATGGAATAATTAAGGCATCCAGATGTTTGTGATGGATTTGACAGTTAGGGAACACAGAAGAAACATTTTGCAAAGTACTGTAAGGACAGTGAAAGAAGCCCAAAAATCAAATTCTTATCACAGAAAATAGAATCATTAGGGATCAGAAAGGACCTCAAAAGATCATCTAGTCTAATCCAAGCTTCAAAAATATTTTTCATAACTCTGTCCCAGACATTTAACGGTTTGTCGTCCTTGTAGATCACTTGGATGGTTAAAGTGTACCAAATGTGACCTGAACACAAAAGAATTTACCACTATTTACTCTTACTACTCTGCAAATGCAGAATCACAGAGTTACTGAGTCTGGAAAAGACCTCTGAGATCATCAAATCCAGCCTGTGACCTAACATCACCATAAAACACACTTTCTGGATGGGATATCACAGATTCAGATAGAATCACAGAACATTAGGGATTGGAAGGGACCTCAAAACATCATCTAGTCCAATTCCCCTGCCACAGCAGGGGAAGACCAAGTTGCACAGGAACATGTCCAGGTGGGTTTTAAACATCTCCAGAGAAGGAGACTCCACAACCCCCCTGGGCAGCCTGTTCCAGTGCTCCATCACCCTCACTGGGAAGAAGTTCCTTCTCATATTGATGTAGAACCTCCTATGCTGTGATGGAGCAGAGCCAGGCTCCATCCTCCTGACACACCCCCTCCACATATTTATTGACATTAATTAGGTCACCCCTCAGTCTCCTCTTCTCCAATGTCAAGAGTCCCAGCTCCCTTAGCCTTTCCTCATAAAGGAGGTGTTCTACTGCCTTCATCATCTTCATGGCTCTGCACTGGAGGTCTCTCCAGCACTTCTGTGTCCTTCCGGAACTGAGGTGTCCAGACCTGGACACAAACATTAGTGTGAGTAAGAGTTGCATAGAACAAACTACCCACAGAAAAACCTTACACCTGGTTTTTCATTGTTGTTTTCTCATGACAATGTAAACATCAAGGTCGGTGTTCAATCCCTAATGATTACATGATTCTATGATTCTATAATAACCATTAAATTCAAAATAAAGGATCTATTAGAAAAGTAGACAAAACTCTGGAACATAAGAATGTGGAGAAGAAAAGGAATAAGAAACACAGCAAATCACTGTATTTACTGAGCCAGTACAGCCTTACTGTGAGTAGGCATGAAGTAACTCATCCAGGGCTTCAGTTTCTGTTCTTCATGCCAACAGAACAGGCTACCATCTCAGTAGGCATGCAATCCACCAGAAAGGATTCCCGTTAAAGGTTAACATAACTTGAACTCAGGTTTGAACAGTTCTGGTTATTCTTGGCTATAGAATGCATGGCCTGTACGTTCTGTGCCACAGCTAGGAAACTTCATCCAGCATTCATCATATGCCTGGATGAAGATCAAATGTCTCTGCTATACACATGCATGGGGAGCACCACAAACAGAATGGTCCTACATTCCCAGAACAATCTGTGCTGCTTGCTTACATCATGTTCCTGAACTGCCTGAAAAAATCCGCCTCTTTCCTGGAGTTCACAGGGACTTCCCTGTGGAGATGCTCAGAGATTGATTTCTCTCTTTGCAGGAGAAGAGTAGCTGGAAAAATGTAACACAACAGTCCTTGGCGTAGAGAACAAATCTTAGGGGTTTGTGCCAGAGCAAAGACAAATACAAACCTAGAGTTGAATCTTGATTTGATTTCAGATTGTTGTCTTGTCATAAGGAAGTTCATTCAAGATTGAAAGCATACATTTGGCAGAAGGTTTTTCACTTGGTTTTGCACGTGAGAATAACTGCATCGGCACAGAATGCCTTTCGTGCCACGCCAAGAATGCCACTAATAAAAAGGATTAGGAAAAAATGCTGCATGGAAAGAAGAGTGTTGTTTCCTCATAGAATTCTTTAGCTTAGGGGAAAGGAGTTTGAGGGGTGACCTCATTAATGTTGATAAATATGTGAAAGGTGGGGGTCAGGAGGATGGAGCCAGGCTCTGCTCAGCAGCATATAATGATAGGGCAAGGGGCAATGGGTGTCAGCTGGAACATAGGGGGTTCCACATCAATATGAGAAACAACTTCACAGTGAGGGTGATCCTCCAGCAGCTCTGTGTCACTCTGGAACTGAGTTCTGGGCCCCTCAGTGCAAGAAGGACACGGAGCTGCTGGAGGGAGTTCAGCAAAGAGCAACGAGGATGATGAAGGAAGTGGAGAATCTCCCATATGAGGAAAGGCTGAGGGAGCTGGGTCGCTTGAGCTTGTGATTCTGTGTCTGAATTCTTCTCCTAGCAAAGCAGATGCTTTTTTCTAGTAAACTAGTACAATTACTATAGAAAATGTTCTTCAGACCTGGTTTTTGGAACAAAACAAACGGCAGTGGTGAACTTTGCTGACTAGGCAAGGCTGAAAAGTACTGAAGCAATAAATGAAAATCTTTGGAGAATTAATTACTCAATACTGTCTTCAAACGTTGATGACATCTGCCTAACTTTTTCTCTTTTCCAGTTAGCTGCTAGCATGGACAACTACGGTGTGAGACTCAACACCATCTGTCCAGGATTTGTCAACACGCCAATTCTTCAGTCGATAGACAAAGAAGAGAATATGGGACAATATTATTCATATAAGGATGAGATAAAAAATATGATGGAGTTCTATGGCATAATGGAGTAAGTCAAGGCAGACCCTGTTTTCTTAGCCTTTCTTAATGCAGCAGAATCACCCTCAACAGCACTTTCAGCTAAATGAAAAGAGAAATGCTGCCTCTTGCAAAAGTTCTATACAAAAGGAGCAAATGACAGATTACTTTATCTCTCTATTACTTTTTACTCTAAGACTACTTCACCGCCTATGCAGTGATGCTTTCCTTTTTCATTCCCAATTCTCAGGAAGTGCAAATCAACTTCTCAAGTTAACGGTGGTGGGTTTAGTTCTTCACGGTCTTTGATGTTCTTCTAGAAATTGGTTCAATCAAACTTCTTGTGAGACACATTTGTTGTGAGACATCATTTGTTCTGATCTCCACAACATCTGAATGAACCAAGGCAGAACGAAAACTGACAAAACTGCACTAAGTTCATTGGACTCTGATAAGGTCTAAGATCAAACTGTTACATAGCCTGCTGCAGTATTGCCAAAGCAGACCAAAAGCAGACAGCTAGGAAAGGCTGTGAGAACAAGCTTAAAGTGATGTTTTTTAACATCTTCTCAGTCTCTAACAATTAACTCAGATAATTCTGCCCTGATTGTTAGTTTTAGCCACACTTTTACATAAGTGAAATACAGGACACCTACTGAGCAGAGCAAACTCTCCTTGTGCTTATTACAGAATCACAGAACCTAAGGGACTGGAAGGGACCTCAAAAGATCGTCTAGTCCAATCCACCTGCCAAAGCAGAACCATCTAGACTAAGTCGCACAAGAACATATCTAGGCGGGTTTTAAATGCCTCTTGAGAAGCAGACTCCACAACCCCCCATGGCAGCCCCTGCCAGTGCTCTGTCACCCTCACTGGGAAGAAGTTCCTTCTGATCATAGTTACAGAATCATTAAGGACAGGAAGGGACCTCAAAAGGTCATCCAGTCCAATCCTCCTGTCACAGCAGGATCACCAAAACCAAGTTGCACAGGAACACACCCAGGCAGGCTTTCAACATCTCCAGAGAAGGAGACTCCACAACCTCCCTGGGCAGCCCCTTCCAGTGCTCAGTCTCCCTCACTGGGAGCAAGTTCCTTCTCATATTTATACAGAACCTCCTATGTTTCAGCTCACACACACTGTCCCTTGTTCTATCTTTAGATGACACTAAGAAGAGCCTGGGCCCATCCTCCTGACACCCACCCTTCATATATTTATCGACATTAATGAGGTCACCCCTCATTATTCCTACGTCAGTCCTGCCACAGAAGCAGTTGTCTCCACCAACCTGATAAAGAGCTTTGTTAGGAAGCCCACTGACAGCTGGTTGTACATATTCACACATATGATATATACATACATATATATATAGATACATATCAATGTTTCAGGCTATACAGACTTACCTTGTAGTTCTTTACTTTTGCTTTTCAGTTGCTCTATTACATCATGGCATTGAAACAACTTTCTTCTTTTTCAGCCCATCTATAATTGCTGAGGGACTGATAACAATAATTGAAGATGATACTCTAAATGGAGAAGTTATGAGGATCACAGCATCTCAAGGGATTCATTTTCAACAATACAACCAAACACCTTTTACATCATCAAAGAGATAAACAATTTGGCAAAGCCATTTATTTTTGGCTTTTCTTTTACATAAGACATTTGGAAAATAGGAATTTTTGGAAAAAAAACCAAAAAGGGTGGGGGTTGGTGCCAAACCTAAAACAGAGACAGTGTTCAAACCTTCACAGAATCGTAGAATCATCTTGGCCGGAAAGGACCTCCAGATCATCAAGTCCAGCCCTCATCCCAACATCTCCCTAACCCCTAGACCATATCATAACAACAAAGACACGGACATGAAAAATCTGGTCTGGGAAGACGCTACCATCCTATTTGGATTCTGTAAGCACAAACAATAGTGTTTATTCAGTAGAATAAACAAACTGCTCCAAAGATTTTTGGTTCCATACTGACAGAGGCCAGTTTTTTCCCTTCCGGCATTTCTGATCTCCCTACTACAAATGTTTTTTTGTGGACTTGATTTTGTCTAGCTCTTTTGACTGTTGTAGTAATTATTCACATCTGGAATCCTTCAGACCAGGGATTCTCTTCAGGAATCTGTAAGGAGTTAAGACTTGACATTTTCTTACACAATGTAAAATAGAACAAGAGATAAAATTCTCTTTCCTCATTTATATTAACAACTGAATATCTTGACGATCACACTAAAAATCACAGATTTTTGACTTGGATTTTAGCTATTTATAAAAGAGTTCAGAAATGTGTGGTGTGTTTCTTGTATAGAGATATATATATGTGTATGAATTTTCTCTCTCTGTATATAGAAGGATGAATGCTTTGGCATTGATTGCAATGTCTGCTCATTTGTTAAGTCTCATTTTCTAAAACTTTTATTTCTTACCTTGATTGATTAAAACGTCAATGAAATAAGAATTTTCTTCTCTGTGTGTGTGTGTGTGTGTGTGTGTTTTATACGTTTCTGTATCACAATACATCTCCCTAGGTCACAGAATCACAGAGCATTAGGGATTGGAAGGGACCGTGAAAGATTGTCTAGTCCAATACCCTTGTCACAGCAAGACCACCTAGACCAAGTCACACAGGAAAATATCCAGATGGTTTTAAACTTCTCCAGAGAAGGAGACTCCACAACAATCCCTGGACAGCTCCTTCCAGTGCTCTGTCACCCTGTGAAGAAGTTTCTTCTGATATTTACATGGAACCTCCTCTGTTCCAGCTTACACCCCTTGACCCTTGTCCTGTCACTAGATGCCACTGAGCAGAGCCTGGCTTCATTCTCCTGACTCTCACCCTTCACACATTTGTAAACATTAATTAAGTCACCCCTCAGTCTCCTTTTTTCCAATCTAAAGGTGAAGCTCATGGCAATGAAATAAAGTAATGAAAACTAAAAAGTTTGCCTCCTGAGTTTCAGTGGACTTTCTGGATACAGGTAAATCTCCAGGTACTTTTATGAAGCAAACCTTGGTACTCCACATCTTGGGTTACCTATCTGAATAAAAACAACTTTTACATGTCAATTTCTTTGGGGTTATACCATAAGAAGATTTAATAACCCCCAAGGAAACATTGGAAAATTTAATACCCACCTTAAGAGCACTGACTTTCATTTCACTGATGTAAGCATTGGGGTTGTTTCAGCATTGTAACTGAAAGAATGGAAATACTAAGTTTTACCTTTAGAATTCAGGAAGTAATAAGACTCTGGGGATGAGAACCAAACACATATACCTTGAATTACTCATTGTTCACCCATCTCTATTTTTCACTGTGTCAGCACTAGCTCTGAAGACAAGTTTGAATGCACACACTGCTGATGGAAAATATCTTTAAGATCATCGAGTCCAACCATCAACCTAACTGTACCAAGCTCTAAAGACTAATTTGAATGCACACACAATGCCAGTATCAGCACTGCTGATGGAAAGTGTCTTTAAGACCATTGAGTTTTGCCCAAGACAGTGATTGCTGAGGGATCTAGGTGATCCTGCTCTGGCAGGGGGATTGAACTAGATGATCTTGCGAGGTTCTTTCCGATCCCTAGTGTTCTGCGGTTCTGTGAGTCCAACCATCAACCTAACTGTACCAAGCCCACCACTGAAAAACATTCTTAAGCTCCGTATCTACATGACTTTATAACTCATCCAGGGACAGCAATTCAATCCCCTCCCTGGGCAGCCTGTTCCAATGCCTGATGACCCTATTAACTAAGTTTTTCTTACACTCTAAATGAAACATCCTCTGGTGCAATTTTAGGCCATTTGTCCTTGTCATACAAAGAACCATCTAGGTTGGAAAAGACCTACAGAGTCACCAAATCCAACCATCAAGCCAATATCACTATGCCCACTAAACCATGTTGCCTAGTGCCATACCTACACCTTTTTTGAACAACTCCAGGAATGATGACCCCACCACTTCCCTGGGTAGCCAGTTCCAGTCCCTGACCTCTCTGTCAGCAAAGAAATTTTGCCTAATGGCTGATCTAAACCTCCCCTGGCAAAACCTGAGGCTGTTTCTGTTGCTAGTGACTTGGGAGAAAAGACCAACCCCCACCTCTAAACAACCTTCTTCAGGTAAAGAGCAATAAGGTTATACCCTCAACCTCCTGTTCTCAAGACCAAACAACTCCAGTTCCCTCAGCCACTCCTCATAAGATTCCTTCCATATTAGCTAGTGACTCAGCACCTTCTTTTAATAACCTGCTAAAACAATGATGGGAATATTGTGTCAGCATCTGTGTGGATGACCACTGCTGCGCATCTCTACTCCTCACTTCCCCAGGTGAAGCATCCGTTAAACGAGCAAGGTTGCAGTTTTCCAGAGATCAGGGAAAGGATGTAGAATTTAAGATTGTTAATTATAAAAAGACAGAAGTCTGCTGAGTGCTCCATCCAGAAAGAAAAACAACAGGAATCTGAAGTTAATTACAGCTATTAGACATTGCTCAATTCACTTGTGGTACCACTGAACTGGTAAAAAGTTCTCATTTTATGAATTGTCAGTGTTCCAAGAATGGATCCCATTTACGTGGAACATTAATAGTCACATAAGACAAAATCACTGGAGATGTTTAAGACCCACCTGGATGCATTCTTGTGTGACTTGGTCCAGGTGATCCTGCTGTGACAGGGGGATTAGACTAGTTGATCTTTCAAGGTCACTTCCAATCTCTAACGATTCTATGATAATAAAACAATGCTGTTAGACTCCAGAGTGCCTGGGAAACCTGACCTTAGAGCTGAGAAAGAGTTAAACCCATATCTTGTGTGTTTATGTCTTTTCTTCTGGATTGTTGTTGTAACTCACAGGCAAACATTTTCAAATCAAAGCTATGCAGGCAAGTTCATGAAAGGCAGATACTGGGTTCACTTCCGTCTAAGAATCTGATAAGGAAGTCTCAGAATGCACCGCAAGCTCATCTGATAACAAACATTTATATGAAGATAAATCTCAAATTNGTCTTTTAATTTTTAAGTAAAGGAACAGAACTGGATACCCATGTTATGGCTTTTGGGCAGTATGGAACTCTTCTGACAACAACAATTTCCTTCCTCCAGTGCTGAACTGCTCTAAACGTTCTACAGGACGATCCTGCAACTTGAACTTTTTTTGCTAAGTCTATTTGCTTTGCATCGAGAAGTGCTGACAGTTCTCAGCTCTAGCTCCAGAAGCCCAGCTGGTTCAGTGAAAGTGAAGGATAACAGCATACGAGTTCGATTATTATTTTTTCCCTCCAGTACAAGAAGGAACAGCTTGATGTCAGGTCAAATGTGTAATTCAAATAGAGAAGGAGAGCAAACAAGAAGAGTTATGCTGTTATCCTGAAGGGGACAGTAAACAGGAAGAGAGCAGGCCAGGTACAGTAATATGCAAAAAGGCTGAGCCTCAAAACTCTTGAAAAATAAGTAAAACCTTGATTTATGTGGAAGGTCATTCTTAGGAACCGAGGACAATATTTGAACCTGACTGTTGTCTGACTTGTTTAGAGACACAGAAGCACAGAACATTAGGGATCGGAAGGGACCTCTAAAGATCATCTAGTCCAATCCCCCTGCCACAGCAGGATCACCTAGACCAAATCACAGAGGGACATTTCCAGGTGGGTTTTAAACGTCTCCAGAGAAGGAGACTCCACAACTCCCCTGGGCAGCCCCTTCCAGTGCTCTGTCACCCTCACTGTGAAGAAGTTCCTTTTCACATTCATATGGAACCTCCTGTGTTCCAGCTTACACCCATTGCCCCTCATCCTATCACTAGATGACATTGAGAAGAGCCTGGATCCATCCTCCTGACACCCACCCCTCAAATATTTATAGACATCAATGAGGTCACCCCTCAGTCTCCTTTTCTCCAAGCTCAAGAGACTCAGCTCCCTCAGCCACTACAGGGTGCCAACAAAGACCTGTGGTGTCAGTTCAATGGACACAGAGACTAAAAGCATATTTGCTGATGGCATTTTTAATTCATGACAGCTTGAAGAGCAGTCCTAGCTGATTAAATAAATTGTGGTTAATTTCTGTAAATTTCAAGCCTTCATGCTGCACTTAAAACACTTTCCTTCTCAAATTAAATGGAACATTACAAAAGTTCCATCTGGCCTCAAGTTGTGCCTGGGGAAATATAGGTTGGACATCAGAATAAACTCTGCTTCCAAATCCTCAAAGCAACCCCTGGGCTTCCAGATTCTCTAAGCAGCCCCTGAGCTTCCAGATCCTCAAAGCAACATCTGCAACAGACCCTCAGGATTTGCCTGCCATTTGCTGTGGCAGGGGGATTGGACTAGATGATCTTCTGAAGTCCCTTCCAATCCTTAATGATTCTGTGATCAGAAGTTCTGGCAGTGATGTGCAGCCCAGAAACTGGAGCTCGAACTCCAAAGCAGAGATGAAATTTACAATAACCCAGAAAGAGGATGCATTTTGACTGGCAAATCTTTGCTTTAGATTTAGCACGTGTTCGCGTCCAATTAAATCTCGGAGACTGAAATGCAACTATTACAATTGAGTTTCTAAAGCCTACTCTTAATTCTTCCACTCATTAGTAAGCCTTGCATTTCGATCAAGGTTTGACTCTCTAGTAATACTCTAAAGGGCACAGCTGAAAACGAGCTGCATGAGAAGTTCTGTCATTAAGAAGGTTTGAACCAATTCAGTAGCTTTGTTTACAGGGCAGCTGCCAAGACCTGAGTCACCGAGTCAGTTCATGACATGCCCGCTTGCATAACTTGTATTCTTTGGCAGCATGTGAGGGGTTTGACTATCTGTTGTTGGACTCAGAACTCTACTCACATATCAAAAAAACCTGAAATGGCATGGTATATTTTTATGAAATTAGTTTCAAAAGTGCACTCATGAAATCCAGTGGAGACCAGTGTTTATTTGTTTTACATCCTACACCGCCCTCTTGCCAAAGAATGAAGGGAGCTACTGGAGGAGAGCAATGAGGATGATGAAGGAAGTGGAACACTTCCCTGATGAGGAAAGGCTGAGGGAGCTGGGTCTCTTTAGTTTGAAGAAGCGGAGACTGAGGGGTGACCTTATTAGTGTCTATAAATATGTGAAAGGGTGGGTGTCAGGAGAATGGAGCCAGGCTCTGCTCAGTGGCGTCTAGTGATACGACAAGGGGAAATAAGTGGGAGCTAGAAAATGGGAGGTTCCATATAAATGTGAGAAGGAACTTCTTCACAGTGAGGGTGACAGAGCACCGGAACAGGCTGCCCAGGGGGGCTGTGGAGTCTCCTTCTCTGGAGATGTTTAAAACACACCTGGATATGTTCCTGTGCAACTTGGTCTAGGTGATCCTACTGTGGTTGGGGGATTGGAGTAGATGATCTTTCGAGGTTCCTTCCAATCCCTAATGTTCTGTGATTCTGTAAAAACTGAAAGCTGGTAAGAAGCAAATCTCTCCCCGTACAGCACACTTTTTAATAAAATAACAGCTTTAAAAACTGTTAAAGAAGGAATCTGAAGGATATTATATCTTCCCTAATAGCAGAACTTGGTAGACAAACCAAAAGACCAAAATCAATTAATTAGATCACAAATGCCATCAATTTCAGCCTGCTGTATCCCAGTAGTCACTGCTGTGCCAAAAGAGACAACACATTCTGTCTGTCTCTCTCCATCTACTTACACCAAAATAAGAAAAGGACATGAGGAGTGGTAGAAAGCTTCACAGAACCACAGAACATTTGGGATCAGAAAGGACCTTGAAAGATCAGCTAGTCCAACCCCCTGCCACAGCAGGATCACCTAGACCAAGTCACACAGGAACACATCCAGGTGGGTTTTAAATGTCTCCAGAGAAGGAGACTCCACAACCCCCCTGGGCAGCCTGTTCCATTGCATTTGTATACTTGCAGCAGATTTCATACCTCTGGGAGATATTTCTTCACTAAGTGGCACAAGAATAATGGGAATCAATACACATCTTGAGAGATTATTTGCTCTCCTTCCTTAATGTCTAGCAAATGGTTAGGTGTTTCAACTGTCAGCTTTTAGTCTCACAAAGAGCATCTCACTTTTGGATTACAAGAACTTCTCGTCACCAAGTGTTATTTTTTCCCCCTTAAAACAGAGGTTAATTTAGTGGACCAGCCAACTCTTATCAATTTGATGGCTCTGGCATCCTCTTCAGGTGATATAATACAACCCAATTTCATATCAGATTTTAAAGCCTGCCAGAGCTTGTTTAGCTGTTCCTATTTATCTTTTGCTGGTAAAGAAAGGAAATGTCTTGTTTGCTTTCTGATCTCATTTTCTCTTGGAGGACTCAGGCAGGCCAGGCTGAAAACCAGAATCTTAACGACCTTGTACACTCTGACGTCAGCAGGATCTGGAGGAAACAGATTTTTCTGTGTTTCCTATTTTAAATGAAGTGCATTAGAGTCAGAACGTTTGATACCAGAGGGCTGATCTACATGCAGGCAGCACTTTATCTAGTAAAGTTTCTTTACCTTCAGCTAAAACTCCAACAGCGTCTTCTGAGAAACAACAGATTGCAGGGGAATTCAAGAGACGAGATCATTTTGCTGATTAAGAATGTGAGCTTTTGTGCGAGGAAGTCTGCTTTACTGCAGCAAGTCCACTAAATCTGTTGTCTCGAAAATTGTCTGCTTGTGCAAAGGCAAAAAACCACCTCTGTAACTGCTGCAGCAGAGGCCCATGGTGTAGGCTTCCCCCTTAAACTTTCAATCCCTGTCACCAGTCAGCTTTACAAGCTTGCAGCTCTGTTTTTGCCATGATTTGCAGTTCGTGCAGTTAGGACCAGCCAAGGATGCTTGTTCCAGATCACATCCACCCTTCCAACCCTATGATCCTGTAATCACTTCTACTACACAGAGAAGACTTCTACATGCTTTTGCATCATGAGGAAAAAGTGTGTCACCTACTGCTATTTCTGTAGAAGAGTGACAGAAGAAGGCTTATTGTGAAGCTACAACCTTGGACGTCATGGTTAAGTAAACAGATAGTACTGAAACTTAGTACTGGTTGAATGGGAAATTGAGGTGGCATTGAGAACCTAACTATACCCCCGCTGCCCTTGCTCACAGAATCACAGAACATTGGGGATTAGAGGGGACCTCGAAAGATCATCCAGTCCAATCCCCCTGTCACAGCAGGATCACCTAGACCAAGTCACACAGGAACATATTCAGGCAGGTTTTAAACATCTCCAGAGAAGGAGACTCCACAACCTCCCTGGGCAGCCTGTTCCAGTGCTCTGTCACCCTCACTATGAAGAAGCTCCTTCTCACATTTATATGGAACCTCCTATGTTCCAGCTCACACCCTTGCCCCTAGGTGCCACTGAGCAGAGCCTGGCTCTGTCCTCCTGACACTCACCGTTCACATATTTATAGACATTAATTAGGTCACCTCTCAGTCTCCTCCAAGCTCAAGAGACCCAGCTCCTTCAGCCTTTCCTCATCAAGGAGGTGTTCCACTTCCTTCATAATCCTCGTTGCTCTATGCTGGACACCCTGCAAAGGGTCTCCATGTCCTTCTTGACCTGAGGGACCCCGAACTGGACACAATACTCCAGATGTGGTCTCACTAGGATAGAGTTGATGGTGAGAAGTACCTGTTCCTTTAAAACCAGAAATTCATCCAATTTGTTCATGCTATGCGCTTTCTTAGCGAGCTGTTTCTGTAAATAAGCCAGCTGCTGATTAAGTAGCAAAAGTACCAAGATCTTTTGAGGTCCTTTCCAATCCCTAATGATTCTATGATTTTATGATTATCCTGAGTCTTTTGTGCTTCACAGTACGTGTGACCCAACTTCCAGAAGGTCTAGCCAGTTCACACCACTGGGGAGCACCAGCATCAGCACCAGTGTGGGATCACGGAAGTACAAGGATGACTCCAAGCACATATCCTGACCATGCAGAAAAGGGTTTAGGAGTACAGGACCAGGCCTGCATGTTCTGCTTTTATTTGTTATGCTTGGCCTGAGGAAGAACTTCTACTGGGTTAACTTTTATAGTATTTAATTTCCCAACCACAGAGGGCACTTGCCAAAATTTGGGGGAAATTAAATTGTACATTTATAATTTTCTTTCTTCTGACGTCAGTTCTTTTTCTCTACCTTTTAGCTGCCTCCTGCTAATTTATTTTAAAAAAGTCTTTAATTTCTCTGTAATTTTATGTCTCGAATCATACAATTCCATGGATCGTTCCCAGACAATTTGCTATTTCTGGTATCCTATTATTTTTAAAATAAAAGTAATATTTTTTTCTTATTATTATTAATGACAATATGAATGTGTCCTCTTTCACTAGAAACCCTGCACCAGCCAATGCTACAGAATCACAGAATCATTATTCCCAGAAAGGACCTCCAGGATCGTCAAGTCCAGCCCTCAGCCCAACAGCTCCCTACCACCTAAACCATGGCCTCAAGTGTTCTAGGTACTCAGTTTTTAAACACCTCCAGGGATGGGGACTCCACCACTTCCCTGGGCAGCCTGTTCCAGTGCCCAACTTTTCTCTCAGGAGAGAACTTCTTCCTAAAATCCAATCTAAACCTCCCCTGATGCAACTTGAGGCCATTTCCTCTCGTTCAATCATCAGCAATTTGGGAGAAGAGACCAGCATGACCCTCGCTATGACCTCCTTTTAGGAAGCTGTAGAGATGAATGAGGTCTCCTCTCAGCCTCCTCTTCTCTAAAATAAATAGTTTAAAGCCCTTCAGAAGCCTGATCAATGAACCAGGAAGAGAAGATGGAGAAAAGTATTGCAAGTAAAACACAAAGTTTTTGTGAAAATCCTTCTTACTGGGACATCTCCTTGTGAAATTTACTCTCAGCAGAAATTGTACAGTGTCAAATCAGTGGCTTTAAGTTAAAACATTTTCATGCAAAAAATGTTGACTTTCATTATACAACCAGGCTTTCTGGTACAAAAACGTTTGCAGGCAAGTCCTTCATGGGGTTTTGGGAGGTGGAACAGGGAACAGTAAGCAAAGTACTAAAAGGCTGATAGACAGAGGCAGACTGTTCTTTCTCTCTCCTCTCCAAACAAGCTATGTGCAGTAAAAGATAGAACAAGAACGTAAAGAATGGTTTGCTGGAGCAGGTAATTCCAAAGCTCATTCTTTCTCCTGTTCTTCCCTAGACCACACTCAAGTGCCTCTTTCATTCAGCAGCTCATCAGAGCTTCATACTCTTGTCCTTGGTACAACCAAACCACTGACCTCAATCCTATTAAACAACTGACATTGATAGGACCAAACTGCTGGTTTTGAGTCTAAACTTCTTTCTCAAACTGCCCTTTTGAAAAGTTACCAGTAGCCAGCAACTTGCACATGGGATCGACAAAGGGATTTCAAAATTAAACTAGAAAACAAAGAGTGAATTGTAAAGATAGAATCAGAATCATTGAATCCTTAGGGATTGGAAGGGACCTCAAAAGATCATCTGGTCCACCCATAGAATCATTAGGGATTGGAAGGGACCTTGAAAGATCATCTGGTCCAATCATAGAATCATTAGGGATTGGAAGGGACCTTGAAAGATCATCTAATCCAATCCACCTGACAGAGCAGGATCAGCTAGACCAAGTCACACAGGAACATACCCAGGTGGGTCTTAAACGTCTCCACTGAAGGAGATTCCACAACCCCCCTTCTAGTCCTCCATCACCCTCACTGGGAAGAAGTTCCTTCTCATATTTATATGGAACCTCCTATGTTCCAGCTCATATCCATTACCCCTTGTCCCATCACTAGATGCCACTGAGCAGAGCCTAGCTCCATCCTCCTGACACCCACCCTTCACACATTTATAGACATTAATGAGGTCAACCCCCAGTCTCCTCTTCTCCAAGCTAAAGTCTCCCTCAGCCTTTCCTCATAGGGAAGTTAAATCCAGTTGGAGTCCAGTTACAAGTGGTGTCCACCAGGGCTCAGTACTGGGGTCTTTATCAATAATCTGGATGAGGGAATCAAGTGCATCCTCAGGATGCAAAGCTAAAGGCTCCCTCAGCCCTTCCCCACACTAAATAAAACACCAGAGGTTACTATTGAAACATCATACAACCTTTTCTGCTACTCAGCTCTTGTTTTGACATAACCCCTGAATGTTCGCATGACTAATACCACAGCAAAACACCACAGTCTTTCCAAAAGCCTTTACCAAGAACCTGTCTGACACATGACTTTGGCTGAACGTGGTTAAGGGCAAGCCTCTTCTAGGAAAAAGCGCCTGGATGAAAGAGACAGCCTGTTCCGTAGAATTTGGTAGAACTGTGATGAAACTGCAGTGACGATGTTACAGCTCTGCGGCAAGTTTCCCAAAAGGTAGCATCTTGGGCTACTCCATAGCTTCCACAAGACACTGGGTGTTGTAACCTCACATTGTTATAGCTCGACTCAAGGCTGTGTTACAAACTACTCGATCTTGCTCTACCATCGAGATCTGATTTACATTTTCCCCCGCAGAAAACGCCAGCAACAGCTTCGTTCAAACACTCAGACCATGAGCACGAGTTTAGACAGCTTTTTTCTTTGGAAAAAATATTTATAAAGAGTGAAAAAAAAAAGCCAGTTAAATGCAAAGTTATTGTGAGGTTTCAACATCTGCCTTTGGACAAATCAATGTTTTCTTGGTTTTAATCTAAATGCTTCCACTCAAACATTTTTCAGCTGTTAACTGTCAGCTTTTGCATATACTGTGACCGAGACCATTTCAAACCAGTAAGGAAATGACACGTGCACTACCTCATGTGCTTGCACGCTCCCGTCTAGAGGCTGCTGTAGGACTTCTAGAATGCTGATTATTTCACGTTATTTCTCATCACTGTCCATAAATCCTGCTGGGGATCCAGAGAGAGAAATTTAAGCAGAATCAGATAAATTACAGAAAGCCCAGTACTGCAACCCCATTCTGCACTGATGCCTTATGTTTAGCTACGGTTCCTATTCACACATCAGTGAAACATATTTATTTCGTGTGCTTGATTGTGCAGTAAAGAACCACAGAATCACAGGACCATGCAGGGTGGAAAAGACTCTTGGGATCATCAAGTCCAACAATCAACCCTACTCTACAAGTTCACCCCTAAACCAGATCCCCCAACACCACATCTTTTAAACTCATACAGGGATGGAGGCTCAACCACCACCCTGGGCAGCCCATTCCAGTGCATGACCACTCTCTCCAGGAAGAATTTTTTCCTTATGTCCAATCTAAACCTACGTTGTTTAAGCTTGAAACCCTTCCCTCTACTTCTGCCACTAGTTACCTGTGAGAAGAGATCAGCAACATCTCCACAACATCCTTTCAGATAGTTGTAGAGAGTGATAAGGTCTCCTCTTCCTCAATTTAAACAGCCCCAACTCCCTCAATCTCTCATCATCAGATTGATGGTTTGGTTCATTACCTGGGCACAGCTAAGTTGTTTCATGTACATGGTGTTTGTCTGGGGGTTTTAACCAATCTGGACAGTTCTCCAGTTAATTATTAAATTGCCTGAAGATTCCACATGTGCTTCCTGCAGTTCACATGATTGAACCAGAAATGAAAAGTTTTTCTAATGGAGCACTGGAACAGGCTGCCCAGGGAGGTTGTGGAGTCTCCTTCTCTGGAGGTGTTTAAGACCCGCATGGATGAGTTGCTCTGTGACTTGGTCTCTGTGATCCTGCTGTGGCAGGGGGATTGGACTAGATGATCTTTCGAGGTCCCTTTCAATCTCTAATAATTCTGTGATTCAATGAACATACTGTTCAGAGCATAAGCACAAGGACATCCTATCACTTTCTTTGACTGTTAAGAAGGAAGTGATGTTAGATGTTATGTAAGTATGTCTGAGATGCTGGTGTATTAGCGGTGACATCCTAGAAAAGATTACCAGTAGTGAATTATGAAATGATATGTGAATTATGATTGATATAACTAAAGCTGCCCCATATTTAGGCATTAAAGGCCATATCCTTTCTACTGCCCAGACTTGCACACAACCTTTCAGTATATCCCACATGCCCTAAATACAACCATCAAGCTCATATTTTGTTCCTGTGTTTAGAAAGGATCCAGGAAGAAAATTACTTCCTGCATTTAAGCCACAATTTACAACAGCCCAGAGCTGAGTTCCTAATGACATTCCTTATCTGTTGCGAACTTGGCTTCCTTTCGTTTGCTGTGCTTTTTGGGAACACTCTGTATAGTAATTACCCTAATATTGTTCTTCTTCCTAAAACACTTTCACACAGAACAGTAGATTGTGATGCAGAAGAGCGAATTTACAGTTAGAATCTGACCCCACAGACTAGGAAAAACTCTTTCAGTCACTGAGAACAGGGCAGACCCTGAGCCCCACAACTGAGTACCTTGGGAACGCTCAATGGGAACATTCAGTAGCTGCTTGAGGGTGTTTGAGGAGTTTTTAAAACAGAAAAATGGGGATCATGATTGTTACAAAACAAGAAGTCTTTTCTGCTCTTTCTGTCTGCAGGGTAAAGACAAAAATGGGTTTAAAAATTACAAATTTGAAATGGATGTGGCTCCTCATAGATGTTTCATGGAGAACTTCTCCAGAGCAGTGACTTCTCTTTGTGTCTGCTTGGATCCATTTGCTCTGTTAAAACTAAAAGCAGCATAGAGAAAAAGCATTTCCCTCTCCTTTATGTAAACAGTGAATGCACCAGAGCACATGGTAATTCTCAGCCTTCCATATCCCATTTCTGATAGCAGTCACTACCTCTTGTCAGAAGAAAGCAGGGGGACAGCAATGAGATATCCCTATCTACATGGAAAGCTACTACCACCATCTGAAATGGACTCTTGCCTAGGAGACATCTGTATGTGAAGGGTAGGTGTCAGGAGGATGGAGCCAGGCTCTGCTCAGTGGCATCTAGTGATAGGACAAAGGGCAATGGGTGTGAGCTGGAACACAGGAGATTCCACATCCATATAAGAAGGAATTTTTTTCCAGTGAGGATGATGAAACACTGGAAGAGGCTGCCCAGGGAGGTTGTGGAGTCTCCTTCTCTGGAGATGTTTAAAACCCACCTCGATATGTTCCTATGTGACTTGGTCTAGGTGATCCTGCTGTGGCAGGGGGATTGGACTAGAAGATCTTTAGAGGTCCCTTCCAATCCCTAATGTTCTGTGATATCTGTGTCTCAAAATAACTGCAAGAATTACCAATAATCTTGCTACCTCCACAAAGCAGGAACCTGTTCTTAAGTCCTTTGGCTTTGATGCTATCTGAAAATCCCTGACTTTGAGGTGTATTTCAAAAAAAGCAACTAAATCTTTTGTTCAGCACAGCACAAGATCCCATCTCTCACTCGGTTCTACTGCCTAGGGATAAAAGACTGGTTTTCTCAGCTGAGACAGGCAAATATTTCTAGTGCAGGATTGCCAGCAGCAGCAGGAACAAGTTGCACAAAATTTCTACAACGATCCTCAAAATACATCAACAAGGTTCAAATTGTGTAGGTTTTGGTCATTATTGTAATTCAGAACAATTACCCAACTTTCTACGGAAATGTACTAGCACTACCAAGGGAGTTTCCCTTGTATTAGCTCCTTTATCAGCTACTTCAGCGAACTCGGTGAACTTAAGGGCTGCCCAAAACACACAACACTGGGCTGCTTTTCCACGTAAAAGAGTTTGTTCAGAAACTAAAAAAAAAAATCAGTATCTCAAACTCCTATGTGATTTTTGAACATTATTGGACTAGATCTTTCAAGGTCCTTCCCAATCCCTAATGTTCTGTGATTCTGAGATATCTGCTTCTTTTAAAGCTTTTGCTGGGCAGCTCAGGTTCCCGCATTTTCAGTCATATTCCTGTAGTCTTGATTCCAATGTAATCCCTCCCATGTTGCATTTAAATGCTCAGACTATTTTCACTGGGTCACTCGTGCTGGAATGCAAGCTACATGATATGTGTCATGCCCGATGTGCTGTGTTTGGCTTCGCTCACAGTTTTCAGCCGGGCAACCTCAGCACAGGTTTGTTATCTTCACACATCTCTGACTGCAAATTCCTCGGGGCAGTGGCTTGACCTCAACACAGCACTGAAATCTACCAAACAAACATCAGCAGTTAACCTGTACATTAAGTTTCTCTGACTTCAATGATTGCCAAAGACTTTTCGCTCCACTAATAACCAAACAACTAGGGAACCCTGATATCAGAAGCGGATGCGAATTTAAGCACCGCATTGAAACTGTTCCATAACCCAGCTGACACAACAAATTCTTCTGCACACCAAAATAATAAACACATTCACACCCAGTTGCTGGTTGTTGGGGTTAACTAGGCATATTCTGTGTTGGCTCTCTTCCATACGATGGCAAGATGTCCTTTCCATCGTCTCTCAATACACTGAATGAGAAATACGAAGGAGGAAAACACGTAAGGGAAAGCTTTTTTACAGCAAGAGTGGCAGAGCACAGGAACAGGCTTCCCAGAGGGGTTGTGGAGTCTCCTTCTCTGGAGACATTCAGAACCAGCCTTGACACCTTTCCATGTGACCTCGTGTAGGTAGTCCTGCTCTGGCAAGAGAGTTGGACTAAAAGAAACATTGAGGTGCTGGAGTAAGTGCAGAGGAGGGCAATGAAGCTGGTGAAGAACCTGGAGAATCAATCTTATGAGGAGAGATTGAGACAGTTGGGGCTGTTTAGTTTGAGGAACAGGAGGCTAAAGGGAGACCTAATTGCTGTCTGAAAGAGCATTGTTGGTGCTGGTCTCTTCTCACAGGTCATTACCAACAGAACCAGAGGGAAAGGCTTCAAGTTTCACAGTGAGGGTAACGGAGCATTGGAGAAGGCTGCCCAGGGGGGTTGTGGAGTCTCCTTCTCTAGAGACATTTAAAACCCGTCTGGATATGTTCCTGTGCAACTTGGTCTAGGTGATCCTGCTGTGTCAGGGGGATTGGATCTTTAGAGGTCCCTTCCAATCCCTAATGATTCTATGATTCAAAAGGGTACAGTTAGACTAGACATCAGCAGAAAGTTCTTCACAGAGAGAGGGTGGTGGTTGGGTCACCATCCCTGGATGAGTTTAAAAGATGCTTAGAAGTGGTGGTGGCATCGGGTCTGGCCTAGGGGTGAATTTGTAGCGTAGGGTTGATGGTTGGACTTGATGATCCCGGGGTCTTTTCCAGCCTGATTGATTCTGTGATTCTGAGAACAACACAACATTTAATTCACAGCCTTATAGTCTCATAAATTGTCCTTTTGAGTGGAATAGTTTCTCTGCTGTGGTCTAAAGTAAAAAGGTCCTTCCGCTATGGAAGATGAAGTGGCAGAGACAATGTACAATAAACTGACCATAACCCCCACTCCCTGTTCCCCTGCAGCACTGTGAGAGGAAGGGGAAGAGAAGATCAGGAATAAAGTTAAGCCTGATAAGAAGGAACAGATGGGGGAAGGAACTGCTTTTAGGATTTGAGTTTATTTATCACTACCCTACTTTGATTTAATCAGACCATAAAGGTTGGAAGAGACCTCCAAGATCATCAAGTCCAACTGTCTAATTTAAATCGTAATAATTTAATATCTTAAGGATGTTTTCCCCTTGATAGTAACTGGGGAATGACCTCTCCCTCTTCTTACCTCTATACATGGGCTTTTCTCTCCATTGTCCTGTTGAGGAGGGGAGTGATAGAGCACAGGGCAGGGCACCTGTCATCCAGACAGGGTCAGCCCACAAACTCTTACATAAGAAATTAATCTACCTACAGACACTTAATTTTTCTTTAAAGTTAGGAATATCTTTTTCTGCTGCACAGTCTGAAAAAAGCAGTCTGGCAGAAGGTGTGTTAACAATTTATAAGATCAAGGCAAGGCACATAGGTCTGAAACTCAAAGCCTTTGGATACCTCTCAGTTGTGTCCAAAACCATACCTGTGTTGTGAAAGCCTTTCTTGGGAAGCAACCCAGCAGGTATTCTGTACAGCTCTTTCTGGAAAGCAGTTCATGCAGCCTCCCAGCTATGCTTTCCAGTTCTGCTGCAGGTACACCAGTTGCTCCTGTGTAATCTTCGAAGTTCTCAGGGGACATCTGCTGGAGACTCGCTCAAACATGCACAAAAGCCATGGCTTCTGTCATAAGACAGTTTTGAGATTTTCACAGAATCACAGGACATTAGGGCTTGGAAGGGACCTCAAAAGATCATCTAGTCCAATCCCCCTGACAGAACAGTCACACAGGAACGTATCCAGGTTGGTTTTAAACTTCTTCATAGATGGAGACTCCACAACTGCCCCGGGTCGGGCAGCCCTTTCCAGTGCACTGTCACCATCAGTGGGAAGAAGTTCCTTCCCGTATTTATGTGGAACCTCCTCTCTTCCAGTTTAGACCCATTGCCCCTTGTCCTAGCATTACATGACATTGAGTATAGCCTGACTGCATTCTCCTGACATCCACCTTTCGCATATTTATCATTAATGAGGTCACCACTCAGTCTTCATTTCTCCAAGATAAAGAGGCCCAGCTCCCTCAGCCTTTCCTCATAAGGCAGTTGTTCTGCTCCATCTTCGTGGCTCTGGCCTGGACTCTCCAGCAGTTCTGCATCTTTCTGGAACTGAGGGCCCCATAACTGGACACTTTGGTATTCTTCAAAAGACACTGCTAGAGGCAGAACAGGCTTTGCACTGGGACCTGTACTGTGTCTCCACAGAACATTGGGGATTGGAACATACCTTGAAAGATCATCTAATCCAATCCCCCGACACAGCAACTTCTCCAGAGAAGAAGACTCCAGAATCCCCCTGGGCAGCCCATTCCAGTGCTCCATCACCCTCAATGTGAAGAAGTTCCTTCTGATATTCATATGGAACCTCCTGTTCCAGCTCATACCCAATGCCCTCCGTATTTAAGGAGTATGGATTTGTTGATGCACATGAATTCCATACCCTGATGGGCCACAGAAAGCCATCAGTTCCACTGAATGAAATACTCTGATACAAACAATTAAAGGCACCTTGCCAAATTAAGAGGAGGCATCAGTAAAAACCCTCAACTAATTCCTAAGGGGGAGGAAACAACCCAACCTACCAAAAATCTAATCAACCTCACCTTGAATAAATGTAGGTCAATTAAAAGCTAATAAGACTTAGGGTAGGGACAATTTTTGATTTTTAACATCAAACCAAAACCCCTTTTCCTAATAGAAACTTCTTTTATGAAACTTTGATCAACCCTAACCCTGCTTTTTAAGATGCAGAAGTTTCTCATCATTTGGTGCTCCTTCACCATATGTTATTAAAATATTAATATTAAAAGAGTAGGTACATTAAAGCATATTTAAGATAAAATTATATCATTGCTCAGAGTCCTTATGGCTTCTAACCACAACAGGAAGGACAAGAAAGCTGTTCAATATATCAGAAATAACTGACACTAAACCCCAATGGTAATGGAAATTACTGAAGCTCTGCGTCACTCAGGATTTGAGTAAGAGTGATAATAAAATACTCCGCAATGATTTTATAATTATAAATGGGCGGGGTTATCACAATAGCTTTATGCAAAACAACTCAATTAGCTCAGACAAGGTAAAAAATGCACCTACACCGCCATCTTCTGGGAAGTACCCATTTGGCATTGACCAACCTTCCATTCCTGGATCAACCACTACTTCAAAATAAAATTTCCTTTCCTTTTAGTATGTTGCTCCTGCCTGTGTTCACTAGGACAGTATTGGCTTGACTTGAACTCATCGGAGGTTCCACATTAATATGAGAAAGAACCTCATCCCAGTGAGGGTGACAGAGCACTGGAAGGGGCTGCCCAGGGGGGTTGTGGAGTCTCCTTCTTTGGAGATGTTTAAAACCCACCTGGACATGTTCCTGTGTGACTTGGTCTAGGTGATCCTGCTGTGACAGGGGGATTGGACTGGATGATCTTTCAAGGTCCCTTCCAGTCCCTGATGTTCTGTGATATCACATGGAACACTCACATGTCTGTGTCCCCAAAAGAAACTACAACCATGCTGGCTGTTTTGCTAACGCCCTTCCTCTGAGCTAAGGACATCGGGATACACATTCCAAACAGAAAGATTACACTTGTTAAAAGTTTAAGTCAGGACTGTGCAACAGCTCCAAAAACCAACAAGCCATCTCCTCAGAAAACAGCATTTTTAACTGATATTCTTAGATCCCATTCACTTACTGGCCAATGAATGGCTTGCCACAGCCTTCTTTACACATAATAAAAGAAAGAGTTAAACTTGTGAGAACTGGTGCTCCAACAACCTTATAAACTTGTGCACGACTCACACGGCCATAAAAACTCCATTTATCACTAATAAATCACTCCTGTTACTTTAACAGCCCTAGCCTACCTCCAAATGATAACTGTCTAGATGTAACTGAGGTCAGCACTCTAATCCATATGGTTTAGCACACGGTTATGTCAGTGTATATTTCAGACTTTGGTTCCCTATAGGACTAAGGAGACTGCAAATAGAACTTGCAGTTATTCTGATACAGAGCATCTGTGCACAGAGAAACCCGCCTCTTCACAGCAGAGCCAGTTTGAATTTTTTATTTAAATACCTATCAGTGCTGGGCTAATGGTTGGCCTCGATGATCTTAAAGGTCTATCCCAAGCAAAAGGGTTCTGTGAATCTATATTCAGGAGAAGGAAAGGAAGAGCACAGTTAAGTCTCATAAGCCATGACCAAACTGACTGTTACTACTGTCCTGTACAGGACTACAGCTTCTCTACAGGCAAGCAGACTGCAAAACAGGGAAAGAAGTGTGGTTTCACGAGATCTAAGGATCAAAAGCAGTTCCACTCCAGAAAGTAAATGAAGCAGTCATACTGAACGCAGCTCGGTTCAACTAACACCACACACTACAGAACACCTTTTGAACATGCACCAACCCATCACAGAAATGCTATCATCTAATTCAGCTGGAAATTAAACAGCCCAGTGACTACTTGCTGGACTGCACCTGGCTAAGGGAAAGGGGACAGAGGAAAGGAAGGAGAGCAAAGCAGTTTTGCCATCTGTACTCTCTGGTAGAGAACTGAGGACCACACATGCCCTTATGATTCCTGGAGCCCTTACTTCTGTAACCAAATCATAACTTCTCCACACCCCTGTTTGAAGCCTAGATGTTCCAATCCCTAATAACTCTATGATTCTGTGTTTCCTCACACATCTAGAAAGCTTTCTTTAAATTCTACCCTCTTGTGTGGAATGTGTCTGAGAATAGCCAGCATCAATGGCTTTTAAAAACATTTCTGAAGCTCAACACCATTTCCTTTACTCTCAAGTTTACACATAGGATCATGGCATCTCAAACACACTTTTCACGTCTCAGAGTATCATGACCATATAAATATGAGAAGGAACTTCTTCACAGTGAGGGTGACAGAGCACTGGAACAGGCTGCCCAGGGGGGTTGTGGAGTGTTTAAAACTGGAGATGTTTAAAATCTGTCTGGATGTGTTCCTGTGCGACTTGGTCTAGGTGATGCTGCTCCACCAGGGGGATTGGACTAGATGATCTTTCAAGGTACCTTCCCATCCCTAATGATTCTATGATTCTATGACTCTGACTCAAAACACTGCTTAAAATATGTTTCCTGAATGGTGTTTAGAATCATAGGATCCTAAAGGTTGAAAAAGACCTTCACGATCATCAAGTCCAACCATCCTCTCTGCAACCCCTAAGCTGTCTCCTAAAACACCATATCTACCTGTTTTTTGAACACCTGCAAGGATGTTTTTTAAAGCCAGAATTTTTACCTTTCTTCCTCAAACTCTTTTTTTTTTATATATAGGAAAAGGTACTAACGAACTCCTAGCTTTCCAGTGCTCTCCTCACCAAGCTTACATACACTCTTCCATACCAGATTCCCTCAAGCTGGAAGGACTCCTGAGAGTCTCCAAGGACAAACTTTAGAAGGAGGCCCTACTTCAAATACTGGCAGCACATAAATTCGCCTTTTTAATGGCAACCACTTCGCATTGTCTAACACATTCAGCAGGATCTAAAGATGAATCTCCTACAGTCACAAACTCACACAAAAAGCCTGTGAGATGAAGGAAAAAGAAGTGGGGAGCGATTAAATACATGGTCACTGCCAACAGGCCTTGGGCAGGTAAAAAAGAACAACTCATGTAGTGACTGTGAAGAGCCTGATGACAGCTCCGGGTCTGCAAACCTTATTCAACTGTTTCCGCTTATATTCACTTCTGCAGCTGTTATGTATTTAGGGGTGTTTTTATTACTGGCTTTGGATCCACTGAAGCAAGTGAGCATGTGTTAAAAAGGCAACCATAAAAATTGAGAAGTTAAAAAGAAAACGTGACACAAAGCACACTCTCGGCAAATAAAAGCACCTAGTTTTTGGTCGGGACTAAGGCATTTGAATAAAGACAAAATGAATGTCTTCAAGCTTCAACAGGGTAGGTTTAGACTGGACATCAGGACCTGATGTCTTTATTTTCAGTACCAGATCAGCAGGAAAAAGTACGAAGCCTTGCTCATACTAGTATAATGTCCCTCAAAGGACTTAAAACTCAACCGACTTTTGTCTTTTTTTAAAAGTAGAAAAAAAGAATTCCTTCATTTAAGATGCTTTAACTTATCGTCCCTCATTTATCTTTGGTTTTTAACATTTTAACATTAATATTTGAGGTCTTGCCGTTTCAGTCAGCATCGCATTAACTGCTGCTCTGTCAAGTGTTAATGCATTTCCTGCCTTTCCTCCAAAGGGCTGTAAAACAGTGTTTTCAACATTTAGGAAACAGTATAAATCTTGGCTCCAGGTGTTTCTGAATCACTTTTCATGATCTGAAATTAGACTAGTACGGACCAATTCCAGATAGAGTTTCAACGCAGCACAGGTTTGCACTAAGCTAAACTATCTTGAGTATGAAAAATAAACCAAAGCTCCCTAACATCTTTGCTTTCTGAAAAGCAGGTTAAATGAACTTTCAAACCAATCCAGAAGGTACATGCAGAAGTGATGGATGGGGGCTGAGCACCATCTAGATCACATATACAGTTGTAACTGCACTAAGGAAGTACAAATTCAACTCTGAAACAATTCAGTTTAAATTAGAACTAGCAGCTACTCCTCCAATTTAAGTCGACAGCTGTTCTGTAGAAGCCATGCACCAGAAGAACATAGAGCATAAAACAGCTCAGTATAACCAGTGTAAGCAATGAACTTTTCAAACATCATTCCTGAGCACAGACTGTAAATCTCCTTCACCGCCATTTCTAACACAAATCCTCCCAAGCCTGTATCAACTAATCGCACTCCTACTTTCATCACAATTCTGAAAGTCTCCCTTATCCCTTCTACACTTCTCATGTTAGAAAATCCTCCCTCATTATCTCATGGATTGCTTCACAGAATCACAGAACACTAGGGACTGGAAGAGATCTTGAAAAATCATCTAGTCCAATCCCCCTGACACAGCAGGATCACCTAGACCAAGTCGCTCAGCAGTATATTCAAGTGGGTTTTAAACGTCTCCAGACAAGGAGACTCCACAAACACGTTGGCAGCCCCTTCCAGTGCTCTGTCACCCTCACTGGGAAGAAGTTCCTTCTCATACTTACATGGAACCTCCTCTGTTCCAGCTCACACCCATTGCCCCTTGTCCTATCATTAAATGATGATGAGAAGAGCCTGGCTCCAAACTCCTGACATCCACCCTTCACATATTTATAAATATTAATGAGGTCACCCTCCAGTCTCCTCTTCTCCAAGGTCAAGAGACTCAGCTCCCTCAGGCTCTCCTCATAAGAGAGGTGTTCTGCTTCCTTGATAGAATCATAGAATCATCTACTCCAATCCCCCTGCAACAGCAGGATCACCTAGAGCAAGTCACACAGGAACACATCCAGGCGGCTCTTAAACATCTTCACTGAAGGAGACTCCACAACCACCCT
>VXBP01004935.1:127479-221517 GCA_013400115.1 Rhinopomastus cyanomelas | reverse complement strand
ACCCCCCCCCCCCCACCCCACCCCCAGCAGCTCTGTATTCTTCTGGAACTGAGGGGCCCAGAACTGGACACAATACTCCAGATGTGGTCTCACCAGGGCAGAGTACAGGGGGAGAAGAACCTCTCGCAATCTGTTAACCACCTCCCTTCAATGAACAAACAACTCAGTAACTCACATTGTCTTCTGTGTATCAATTCCAGGAAGGTAAATGTTCTGTGATACACTTCAGGTTTACTTAATTAGAAGGAAGATTAACCTAAAAGCTCTACAGACACAATGCTGAGGTGGACTGTGCTAATTTTGCTCACATGCTGTACATGCAACCCAAGACCCTCCTTGACTTACCTTAGAAAAAACAGATTGACAGTGAAGATCTCCACTACGAAGTCTGGGAGTTGAATATGCAAAGCTCGTACAACATCCACTGTTAGGATACTCATGGAATCAAAATAGCCCGGTTACTTTTAGAGTGAGTACTTTGTGAACATTGTGATTTAGTCTCTAGGCATTCAAAGACTTTAGTAAATTTAGCAGTTCTTCACTTGTGTGACCAGCTGGAGCGAAACGAGGCCATCCAGAGGGATGTTGACAGGCTTGAGAACAAGAAACATACAAACTGCATGAGGTTCAACGAGCACAAAGTCCTACATCTGGGTTGGGGCATTGCCACGCACAAATATGTGTTGGGTGGTGAACAGATTGAGAGCAGTCCTGAGTAGAAGGACTTGGGGGTGTTGGTAAGACGAGAAACTCAACAGCAGCTGACTGTATGTGAGGGCAGCCCAGGCAGCCAACTGTATCCTGGGCTAGATCAAGGGACATGATTCGCCCCCTGTACTCTGCTCTTGCGAGACCTCACAGGGAATGCTGTGTCCAGTTCTGGAGCCCCCAATACAAGGACATGGAACTGTTGAAGCCAATCCAGAAGAGATCCACAAGAATCATCAGGGGGCTGAGGCACCTCTTCTATGAGGACAGGCTGCTCAGCGTGGAGAAGGCTCCATGGGAAAATCTTATAGCAGCCTTCCAGTACCTGAAGGGGCCTACAGGAAAGCCAGAGAGGGACTTTTTATGAGGGACTCTAGTGATAGCAAAAAGCGGAATGGTTTTAAGATAAAAGACAGTAGATTTAGATTAGCACTTAGAAATTCCTCGCTGTGAGGATGCCCCCTCTCTGGAAGTGTTCAAGAGCAGGTCAGATGGGGCCCTGGGCAATCTGACCTACTGAGAGGTGTTCCTGCCTATGGCAGGAGATAGGAACTAGGTGATCTCTGAGGCCTTTTTTTGACTGCATGTAGCTGAGAGATTCTGTGGAGTTTGTGGAGGTTCTAGAATATAGTGGATTATGAGGTATCTATTGTTCCATGTCCTTCTCCCAAGCCAAGTTCAAGGTTCTTTTTTTCACCTGCAAACTCTTCTTTTAGAACCATAGAATCATTAGGGATTGGAAGGGACCTCGAAAGATCATCTAGTCCAATCCCATTGTCACAGCAGGATCACCTAGACACCATCTGGACATGCAATATGAAATCTTAGCTATTCTTAGCTCTCAGCTTTTAGACCACCTGAACTTTGAACAACTTCTGAAAGCATCCAAGTACCTGTGATGAAGGTGAATCTAAAGAAAACAAAGCCAGCCCCTTTGTAAGGGGTTGGAAGAGCAGGATCACACATTAAAGGAAGAAGGAAGCCACGGGGAATGTTACGGACAAGTATTAGGCTATTTACCATTTTAGAAAAGGGAAGTAGTGGGTCCTGCACGACAGGGATAACAGAAAGGAAATCAGAAGGCTTCTGGTTATCTCAAATTCAGACTAAAAACTAGAACAACAAGTTTGAGCAGTTTTAAAGGCAGACATGATACTTGCAGTGCAGAGCATTTAAAGAATCTAAAGTTAAATAATGAAGCAGCCTAATGAAAAGTTAAACAGGATGCATAAGTTAACATTAGACAGATGATTTCTAGAAAATGATGTTGTCACAACTGTGACCTACCTATACATCAAAGAAGTGCTGAAGCCTCAAGCAAGCAGAAGCAGTTTTGGCCAGCTGTCCTGCATTACAGCTTTCTAGCTTAGCTGAGGATTGGTTAGACTCTTCAGTCTCTGCTGACAGATGTTTGAGTAATACTTTATTTGGTTGCTTTTGCAAGAAAGGGCTGAAATTATTGCCTTTGCTGACAGAAGTCTTCACAGTAACTTGAATTTGCAATGGTACTTGGTTCTCACAGGTCATCTGTTGCAATTCCAGGTATGTGAGTAAGTAGCTTTGCATCTTCCACAATTTCATCAGAGATTTTGGAGTAGCCCTCAGGACTCAGGCAAACAAGTTAAGCTTAGTGCTACATGGAGTTCCTCAGAAATTGAAAATAGAGAGGAAAAATGCCTAAAGAATTTCATACTGAACAAATGAGCTGAGTGGTCAGTTCATGGGGATCAAGGGGGATCTCTTTAATGGGAGTTTAGATGTAAAATCATTACTCCTAATTTAAAGCTGTTAGCAAGTACCCAGCAGTAAGTTCTGCTACACCACTGAACATAATGAAATTAAGTTCCTTTTTAAAAGGTGCTGGACTCAGTTTAAAACTGCAGTTCCTGCAATTACATGAGCTGCACTCATTCCTAAGAACCCATCAAGTCTATCTATTTTGTCTTTCTCTGCACTTTTCCATGACAAATGTCTGATTTTCTTCACATCATATAAACATCAGCCATGAAATAGCTTCAAAGAGTCTAGGTGATCCTGCTCTGGCTGGGAAATTGACTAGATGATCTTTCGGGGTCCCTCCCAATTCCTCATGTTCTGTGACTCTGTAACATAAAGGCTAGAAAAAGTTCAATTATAGGGGTTATATTTGTAGCAGAAGCTCAGCATTTCAAATAAGGGGCCACATGAAGAATCAAGTGAATTTGTGACATTTTTCTTTCTTAAAGAGGAGATATTTTTGGTCTTTCTAAGAGAAAAATATCACACAAGCTTTTTACAACAACCTGGATAATTTACCATCAAGAACATTAGGGATTGGAAGGGACCTCAAAAGATCATCTAGTCCAATCCCCCTGCCACAGCAAGATCCTATGCTACACCAAGTAGCATAGGAGCCACGTTTATCTGATGTTTCTAAGTTACAGAGAACTTTTAAGCTGAATAAAAGGCTGATTTTGTCAGTTTACTGAGAAGTGCCTTAGTGTTTAACCTTTTCGCAAAAACAAATGCCTTGCTGCAAACTGTCACCACCCTCCTATCATTCAAAGCCTTTCTTACCTTCTCTGTGACTCACCAAACTGCAGCTAACCTTTTTGCTGATAACACAACACTGGCTACTGTTATCTGAAAAAAGCAGCAAATGTCAATCCCCTATGAAAAAAATGCTTCTTGAAGACTAAACTGTTTATATTACAGTAGACAAGCCTGTCTGCGTTGGCCAATAAACCACACTGAAGTGGAAAACACGTACCATCACTTACATGCTGTTAGATGAACACTGTATAGGTCCTATTTGCAGTAAGAGTTAATTTATTTGTGTAATGACTAACACTTCAGCGACACAGAAAAATCCTCCAGTAAATTACCTGACTTAAAACTCACATTTTAAAGCATTGTTTTGACATGAATAGCAGGCTTGCTTTACAGGGCACACAATATTATTCCTTAAATCACTTCAAGTGCAACAGGAATTTTTAACAGGAAAGCGTTGAGCCCATTCAAAAACAGCAAACTTGAGTTCAGATGAGTTCAAGCTTAGCAAAAAGCTTGTTAAAGTCATTATAAAAAAGCTCAAAGGAAAACACAGGTTTGCTGACTTGATTTTGCCAGTGCTGTTAAAAACTAATGTTAACCAAGTTACGATTTTAAACTTTTAGTATTTTAGCGACACTTTTCCCCTAAGTTACCACAGGAAAACACATAAGAATCACAGAATTATAGAACATTAGGGATTGGAAGGGACCTCGAAAGATCATCTAGTCCTATCCCCTTGCCACAGCAAGATCACCTAGACCAAGTTGCACAGGAACATGTCCAGACAGGTCATAACAATCACTGTGGGATACATGAGGTATCACAAGCGCATAACATGAATGTGGTGGGTTCAAGACCACAATTTAAGAAAAAGGAAAAGAAAGCACAGCAGTGAGGTCTCGATGACATCTCAGATAAATTTGCCAGACAACGGATAGCTTAGGGAAAACTGCAGAAAGGTTTATTAACTCTATAACTGTATACAGAAAGGAAGAAATGGTTATGCAAGTCAGTGCACAAACTAGAAACTCACAAATGCCATCACGCATTCTGAGAAAAATACAATAGGAGGTCACTATCGTTTGGGCCTTGGGTCTTCTTAGAGACCTGGGAAAAAGAGCATGTCAGTTCGGGATGGCCTGACTTTCTCAGCGCCCACACCTGCATCCCTCGGTGCAGCAGCAAACAAAGAACCCAGTCTTTTTCAGATCCAACTTTAAGGATTCTCAAGTCCTTCTGCTTTCTTCAGCTAAGCACAAAGGAGCCCTCCCCCAACACTTAAGCACCCCCAGTCTTTCTCAGCGGCAGAAATGACAAACAGCCTCTCTTCCTGCTGATCAGTGTCTCCAAAATGGCGGCTTCGTAGCTGCATGGCCCCAGCCACATGTGGGATCCAAGATGGAGACTGACTGCACAGCTGTGTCTGCAGGGCCGCACCCCCCCACACTCTACACGTGGCCAAGAGAGTCTTCCAAAGATCCTCTCTTTCTCCTGTTTCACCTCCAGGAGGAAGAGGAGTACTCCAGCTCACCGCAATGCTAAAGGGTTGCTCCGTGGGGAGGAGGTGCAAAACTGCACCAGTCTTGCTTCTCCGGTCTGCGGCCAGGATCGCGTGGCAGCATTCGCGGCTGCTTCGGGTCCTGGGCCGCGGTGTGGCAGCGGCAGGACCGCATGGCAGTAGCGGCTTTGGAAGTCGGCGTGGGAGCCGTGGCAAGTCGCAGCCGAGCCGCATTTCCGACCCTTCACCGCCCTGAGAACAGCCGGGGGGGGGTGCTCGACTCAGGACCACAGCCCCCCCGAAGAGAGCAAACAAAGACAGCACTCTGCTTTTTATACGCTGACCTAGCCAGGCCTGTCCGGGGCAGGTCCCCCGGACAGCGTAACTGGGGGCAGACCCCCNCGGGGGGGGGTGCTCGACTCAGGACCACAGCCCCCCTGAAGAGAACAAACAGTGTAACTGGGGGCAGACCCCTGGGACAAGCCCTTCAGGGAAAGGTTCCTGGGACAGCGTCACCTCCCCCAGGGCAGGTAACTGGGGGAAGGGTTCCTCTTGAGAGTAACTTTTTGTTCTTCATGAAAGCACAACTCTGCACATCTGAAAATTCTGGTAATTTTCAAATTGCAACAATGAACTACCAAGAACACCATTTACCTTTAAATGCCACATTCAGTTAACAACACTTGCAGAATCATAGAACCATTCTGGTTAGAAGAGATCTTTAAGATCATCAGGCCCAACCACTAAGCCAGCACTGCCTAGTTAAGTCACTGCTTGCTCAGGTAGACAACAAAATAACTCCAACTCTTCCCTCCTACTCTAAGCATTAAACATATAGCAGAAAAAAAATACTGTTAGCATACCCGATGTAACTTGTATTGTAAGAAATATGCAGAAGACAGTACAAAGACACTACTCTGGAGATGTTTAAAACCTGCCCAGACACATTCCTGTGCGACTTGGTCTAGGTGGTCCTGCTTGTGGGAGGGGGATTGGACTACATGATCTTTTGAGGTCCCTTCCAATCCCTAATGTTCTGTGATTGTATCACTTCCCTATGTAGAGGTAAGAGGATATTTTACACTGAAGACAATTTATGATCAGCGTGTCACCACAGTATTACGCAAGTGAAAAATCAGCTTCAAATGAGAAGTTCTAAGTTTTTAACGACATTCAATCATTGTTTACAATCAAATTGTTTACTGGAACATCTTCACGTTGGAACAGTGATGTATGAAAAAAACCTATAGAAACTCCAAAGTCACTCAACTTATATATCAGAGTTTGAACAAATTTGATTAAAGTATTCAAGCTAGCAATATCCCACCAGATCAGCACCTATTTTTCAGTAGTTCAAACAAAAGCACAACTACATTATCAGAAATTATCACAGCTGTCAACTACTTTTATAACTACAAGAAGCTGGAGCTTAAGTTACTACTAATACATAAGCTCAAGTAAGTTCATGAACTCACCCTTTAGTTCCTCCCATAGGTTCCAAGGGAATGGTTTCAATTAAGAGTACTCTTAAAACCAGACTGCATTTTATCCTATTAGCTTTTTTCATAATTCTTGAAGTGGGCATAAACAATGAACCCAACCACATAACACACTCAAGAGAGAAAAAAGGGGAATCACTTAATTTTACAGTTGGAGCAAGCAGACAAAGTCTACTAGAAATGAGTTACGCAATGATAAAGGGGAAGATACTATGTAATCCCAAATCATAATTCAGTAGATAGGAAAGTCATAGAACATTCCACTTATCAATCACCTATTAAAAAAACCAAGCAGGCACTGATAAAAATAGGTTTCATGTATATTGAAATGCACACTGATGGCACTGAAATACTCCGAACTACAACTGTTGTATTATCTAGTTTATCACCTTAAACTACAGTTGAGAGGAAGACTTCAGTTTTGTATGTGATCAGCTATAAGAAATATACCTTTACAGGCCTTACGTGTGCATGCATGTTTGCTACACAATGTATAAGGTTTCTAAACATATTCCCTGATAACTTTTGCTCTTGCCTGTCCGTTTTATGACCATTTTACATAGCAACAGGGGACGATTATTTTTTAACACATGAAAAAAATGCCTTTATGTTCATACAAATTAGCGAGGGAAAAAGATCAGAAGCACATGTAATAAATAAAGCTAAATGCAGATTCCTGTTAATCCTATTTCTTATGTTTTTTTATACAGCTTTTGCCTTTCATTCAGGTGATTCAAACACAAACAAGCAACAAATGAGTTTTTATCGACACGCATGCTGAGATTTTGCATAGGAACTCCTATGTAAGCTGGGTGTAAGCAGGAACATGGGAGGTTCCACATCAATGCAATAAAGAACTCCTTCACAGTGAGGGTGACAGAGCACTGGAATGGGCTGCCCAGGGTGGGCTGTGGAGTCACGCAGGAACATATCCAGGCAGGTTTTAAACATCTCTAGATGATCTTTTGAGGTCCCTTCCTATCCCCAAATGTTCTGTGATTCTGTGATCCGATTGCTTTTCAGTGTTATAGATTTAAGGAAAGAAGATTCTGTCTTATTTCTACTGCTTAATTTATTTCCAGTAAACAAATTGAAGTGCATACTAAAGTTTGATAAAGCAGAGTAATAAAAATAACCTTAATGGAAATTTTAGAAATTAATAAATTATATAAATTAATAAAAATGACATTAAAAATAAGGGAGGGGTTTTTACAGAAGTTTATCTTACCATTCTACTTTAATGAAATTATGCTTTGTTATCCCATGTAATGCATAAATACTTATAAGATGAAATACATATAAGATGAATACATATAAGATGAAATTATTCTATTGATGTTTAAGAAAATAATGTTCAAAGTATTTCATTACTATAAAATACATATTTTTAAGCTAATAATTAAGTTTAGTATCTTTAAGTAACAGCAATTAATTCATGACTTATAATCACGGAACACATCTTGAATAAGAAGCAAATTTTTCCGGGTTATTGAAGCTAGAAACGACAGCAAGGAATATTCTGTGGACTTGTGTTCAGCAGGTACCCAGTATTTCCTGTCACTCACCAAGCTCCACCAATGCAAGTGTTTGCTCATGCAGAAGGACAAATCTGATTGTCAGAACAACGCTCAAAGCAGCATTGCATCAGCAGTTACTCAAACGCTGCTGCTATTTTCAGTCATGACTTGCATTTCCCAGCATTGCACTGCTTTTCTGAAGCTTTGCTGCGACTGTTACTAGTATGAAGTGTTTCAATGATAGAACTGAATTTGAAAAAACCCGAAAGCCGCTAGGGAGTTTGAATGCACGGTATTCAGAAGACAGTACTACATTCCAAAACTAAATTTCATTTAAAAGAAGAAAGCAAATATGTAATACAGCTCCACAGTACTGAATAAGGCCCTTGGATTCAGTTTGATAAAAGTAAGGTCTTGCTTCTTCCTAAGAACAGAAACAAAGCCTTTCATGACACAGGCTGAATCCTACTATAGGAAGAAGTACTACATTTAGGCTTCTGGCAAAAAGAAACAATAGGACAACTCTGAATTTTCAGTTTTGTAGTACTAAAAAGACATAAAATTGCACACTTACAGAAAGACCTGTTTCTAAACTTGCCACATCAATCAAATCACTGAATCACTCTGGTTGGAAAAGACACCTGGGATCACCAAGTCCAATCATCCACCCTACCCCAAATGTTCACCCCTAAACCACATCCTTCAACACTTTGTCCAAGCAACCTTTAAACACATCCAGGGATGGCGACTGAACCAACTCCCTGGGAAGCCCATTCCAGCGCCTGACCACCCTTTTTGTGGAAAAATTCTTCCTAAGATCAAGTCTAAACCTATGCTATTGTAGCTTGAACCCCTTCCCACTTGTTCTATCACTAATTGCTTGGGACAAGAGACCTGCACCAACCTCTCCACAACATTCTTTTGGATAGCTATAGAGTGATGAGGACTCCTTTCAGCCTCCTCTTCTTCAAACTAAAGAGCCCCAGTTTTCTCTGTCTTTCCTCATCAGATTTATTCTCCAGGCCCTTTACCAGCCTAATTGTGCTCCTCTGCACCTGCTCCAGCACCTCCACGTCTCTCTTGTATTGAGGTGCCCAAAACAGGACACAATACTAAAGTTGTGGCCTCACCAGTACCAAATACAGGGGGATGATAACCTTGCTACTCCTGCTGACCACACTACTTCTAATGGAAGCCAGGATGCAGCTGTCTCAAATGCCAATGAATCAATTCAACAATAAATCCTGTAACTTGAATCATTTATATTTACTAACACTTCTCATCCTTGCAGTAACATTAACAAACAAGATTCCTCACTCTGGCTTCTGCCACAGGCATTGTCAAATGTCATACAGAATAATTAACCTAAACACAAGAGCCCCTTCGATTCCAAAGCAATGAGAAAAAACTGAAAAGAGGTAACATTTCAAAATATTTGATCATTACTTATTTAAATCACCATGTATAGGAATAGATATTTTCTTTCTTTAGCAATGAATTTGAACAAAGATTGCCACAAGATGGTGCTGTAGCCCTGGTTGTTAAAATCACACAGCCATTTTTAAAATACAACCTATTTTCTGAATTGCTGTTAACATTTAGAAGAAAAATTCACTTCACTGTAAAGACAACGAATGGTGATCTGCAGGATCTATTTTCAGGTCTAAAATCCCTAAACAAAAGTTTACATAACATAAGGAATCACCATATGTTCTTCTGTTTGTATGCAAAATAAAGACAATTATATTCTACATATTTACAGAAAAAAACCCTAATTATGGTTACAATATATAAATCACTTTTTATAGGATAATGTCACAGAGTCACAGAATCTTTAGGGATTGGAAGGGACCTCAAAAGATCATCTAGTCCAGTCCGCCTGCAACAGCAGGATCATCTAGACCAAGTCACACAGGAACACATCCAGGCAGGTCTTAAAACATCTCCAGAGAAGGAGACTCCACAACCTCCCTGGGTAGCCTGTTCCAGTGCTCTGTCACCCTCACCGTGAAGAAGTTCCTTTTCACATTCACATGGAACCTTTGATGTTCCAGCTTACAACCATTGCCCCTTGTGCCGCACACTGCTGGCTCACAGTCATCCTCCTGTCCACCAGGACCCCCAGGTCCCATCCTCAACTACTCTCCAACAGGTCTGTCCCCAGCCTATACTGGTACCTGGGGTTGTTCTTGCCCACATGCAAGACTCTACACTTACCCTTGTTATACTTCATTCAAGTTCTCTCTGCCCAGCTCTCCAGCCTATCCAGCTCTTGCTGAATGGCAGCACAGTCTGCTGGGGTGTTGGCGACACCACCCTGTTTGGTGTCATCAGCAAACTTGCTGACAGTGCATGCCAATCCCTCATCCAAGTCATCAATGAATAGATTGAACAGGACCGGTCCCAGCACCGACCCCTGGAGCACTCCACTAGATACAGGCCTCCAACCAGACTCTGTCCCTTTGACCACTACTCTCCAACTTCTACCCTGTAGCCAGTTCATAATCCATCTTAGTACCCGAAAATTTAGACCCAAAAACCTTGATAAAATAGCGCTCAGGAATGGGCGCTCTCGCTGCTGCCTGCGGTCAAACAGCTGCTTTGACCTCCACTTGCAAACTAACAAAAAAAATCCATCTTTTTTGGTGTTAAACTCAAAATCTTTATGTCAAGCATTATGGCACAAAGAAATCTTGCTATGAGAGGCTATGGATTTAGAAAGAGTAATAAATAAGTGGGTTTTTTCATACCTCACACATCTTTGGTTTGATTACAGAACATTTATGGAAGTCTTGCATCTACTTACATATCTAAAGAGAAATTTTAATACAGCTTCAAACCATAAAAATGCTGTGTATCTGTAAACTGGATGGTCTCCATCTGTGCTGCTGGTCTTGAAGTGTGTTGGGGTAAGAGCACTAAAACACTCAACACATCTTTTGCAGTCAAAGCCTGTGGACTTCCTTGCACGTTTTAGTGTTTAGGATCAAACTGACCCTCACTTTACCAGTGTTAATGGAAGCCATAATGTGCTGGTGCTCTCCAGCCCAGCATAAAAATTTGTATTTAGAAAAAAAAACCCCAAACTTGGCAAAAGGTGTGCATTTGAAAGAGTGTATTTAAAGTTTTCATTGAGAGTTATTCAACAGTACAGATGGTGAGACAGTATGTAAGAAAGCCTCTTGGGTGTAATACGCAAGTCCCAGCTGGAACATTTCCAACAGGATGTAAACCACAGTCCTCAATCCTACACTTTAAAAAACATTACTTAGCACACTGCTAGCAAGTGTCAACAGAGAAATACACCACTGTAATGACTTCACTTACAAAAAGTCAGGGGGGAAGGGAGAAGGTATTTGAAGCCTTCAAAGCCAACAACTGGAGCTGGCAGGAGGGAAATCAACACACAGATGCATTAGAAAAATATTTATTAAAAAGAATAAAAGCACTAGTGATCATTACAAATTTGATATACTAAAAGTGCAATACTGTACACACACACATTTGTTTTGATATCTGGAAGCCTACAGAGGCCAAGACTGAAAGCTTTCAGATTTCTCACATGTGTTGCTTGATGTTTTCAGCAATTCCGAGGTTTCTTCTATTCTGAAATTAAATTTGTTTTGCACGCACAGTTATGAAAATACAGTGAGAAACAGCTGACTTGCCTTTAACTGTCTAGTGAATCCAAGATACTAACAAGCAGCATGAAACTTTCTGCTTCCTCTCATCCCTCCGCAGTTGGTTTTTATTTTAAGGTATAATGACACACAGTAGCCATTTAAGTATACATCAGGAAATACACATCAGGAAAGAGGTAACTCACACAATAAAATTAAATTGCAACAGGCTACAGCTTTTTTCAGACCTGACACTAGATTAGGAAAGAAACATTGCAATGATGAATTTCTCTTTAAGCGTAACAAAAGTATGTCTTGCAAAAAGAAAAACTCATTACAGATCTCAGAACTACTATCAAATACACCTTAATTCAATTACCATAATGCTTAGGCTGAAACTGATTTTCCTTAAGTAATAAAGAACAGAGTAAAGATGCTGTAGTTATTTTTCAGGAAGAAAAGCTGCAAGTACCAGGAAATTCCTATCAGGAGATGAATAATACTCTTATATCTTGTCAACCAGATTCTAAATACTCTTTAATCTCTAGTCCATACTATTAAGAATGCTTTCTATTGCTTTTTAGAACCAAAAAAATGTGACTTATCCCACAAATACCGAATTGTAAGTGGATTTATTAGCCAGTGGAGTCATAAGGAAATGCCACACCTGACGTAAAGACTTTTGAGGTTTGGAACACATATGTACATTCCCTATATGCCTTAGCCCAGTACAACTCCCTTTGGGGAAATTAATTCCTGCTGCCCTTTCCTATTACTTACATTTTACTTATTCTTTCCATTCTTTGTCTTGTTGTCTCCTGGAATTTAAAAGCAACAAAGTTAGTGAAGTCTTCAAAGCTAACATTCTTCAGATGGACTTTCAACCTGAAAAATTCTTAGAGGAAATGTGACTAAGTACTGTTTACAATATCAAAAGGATTTTTATCTAAATGTAGTTTCGCATATTTTTCCTTGTTTTCCACTAGTAGAACGTGCAACTAAAACTAATGCTTACTTTTTCTTGACTGCAGATGGAAATCTGCATTTGCCAGTTTCACTTACCTTTGAACTGTCTGGCAGATCATGACAATTAATGGCCATGGCTTTGGAAGAGGGGTCTGTGGATAACAGTGAGATGTATCCAGACGACTGATTAAGATGCTCTGGCATCTCCTCCTTCCTCTCTGTATCTATGGAGAAATACTCAGTTTTGTCTCACCTTTGCCTTTTTGCTCTCTTCTTGCAAGGTCAGCTATCAAATCGCTTGATTTACGGTACACAATAACAGATGAGAATGCATTGAAAGCTACTGATGAGGGTCCCAAACAGTTTTCTCATTAAAACAAAGTAAGAGCAGTACACTGCATATAGCACACACACACAAGTTAATAAAAACAAATCACTAAGAATGATACTTTTATCCTGATTACAGTAGAATCAACAACTAGAGTCTAATTAATGGGTCAAATATATAACAGGAATTTCAAACAGCTTACATTGTTTTAAACACAAACTACCTGTGCAAGTATGTCTTTAATTTGTGCCACATAACTGGCCTCATAAGTAGCAGAAATCACCTTCTTTCTTAGCTTTAAATTTGTACCATGTCTTTGCTATTTCCCTATCTCTCCTGCTGTTGATACAGCTTTAGCAGCCATTCAGCAGAAGCAGGCTTTTCTTTTACACTGATAGTCCTTGCAACTTTAGAATGCTGTTGTCAGGGAAGAGAATTCACTATTTAAGAACAGAAGCACTCCCATACCCTTTTATCTTTGGGAAGGCCATCATCTATGGATTGGACCTTTGACACACGTTTAGATACACTACTCTACATTTAAAAATCTTTTTATTTAATAAATGAGATTTTTCTGTACATCTTTAATTCCTCAACAACCAAGAAAGGCTTCAAAGCATTCCAATTACTGTACATGTCAGATCGAAGCGTTACAAGACAGGCTGCATAATTCACACGCCTAAAATTTCCTTGATCATATTTTAGAATAACAGGAACAACAAATTCAGAAGAATTCTAGAAGCATGAAAGTATGAAAATTCTCTTAATGACCACCAGTCCACTTGCTGCCTATGAAGCCCTGAAGTGTCAGTATATATGTAAGTATGTTATACTTATGAAAGTAAGCAAGCATGTTGCAGCCTTTCTAAGGTCTGTAAAAAAAAAAGGTCCTGTTTCTAAGACTTTAAAATTAAGACAGATTTGGGCAGAAGAAAACGCCTTCCTAATTTCCATGGAAACTAGATTCCCAATTTGCATCCTTGAGATTTAGTAGAGGTATTAATTACCATGCTATGTATCTACACTAATGCTCTAAAACACTATTTCCATAAATAAAGCTTCTACAGAGTAAATTACAAACATTAAGTGACTAGCAGGTTAACTACTCATTTGCTCATTCAGAGGTCACTAAATTGCAATTGTCTGCTTAAAAAAAGACTTTTAGTCAAGGTCAGCAAGGACTGTTTGGCATATGACATTAATTAAAAATAAAATCATTAGTACTCACCAGGAGAAACTGGAATGCTACCTGAAATATGTTCTTGACTTATATTGCTGGACTCTGTGGGTAAGTCTCTCTGAAATACAAATTTACTGCATTTTAGACATACATCCTGTTTTAAACTATCTTAACTGAAAAGCATTTTCACACATACAGTGCAGTAGTAGAAGGCTAGACTATCTCATTAGGTCTTTTTTAATATCAGTTTTCCTCTTTGTAAACAGATTAAAACCAGCTCCAAATGCAGAGCACACACCTTATGTTAGATTGTTCCTAAACAGGAAAACAAAGTTAATACTGCACTAACAAGAAATGAGCTCGAGTGCAATTTTTTCATTTTAAAATGAAATGCCGCAGCATCTCGACTTCTTTCACCAGTGAGTAATGGTTATGATTTGAAATCTCAGCCTCTCGTAAAATACAGCACTGCATATACTGGAGCAACTGTATTAGTTAACAGGGGAATACTCTACCCAAGTGAATGAAATAGTAGGTATTGTGTGGGAAGAAGCTGGAAAAAAAAAAAACCCTGTAAAAACAGATACCTCTCAAATAACTTTTTTTAAAAGAAAAATTATCAGCACTGACTACTTCTGCTGAATTCCTTTCATTGAAATGGATTTAGCAGTCTTCAGTCTCTCTCAGAACTAAAGGCACAGCTGCTGCTACTTTGGCAACAGTGCAAGAGAGATCTGAAGAGTATTCCTGCAATGTTGGCCAGATGTTAGAAGTTCCCTGAAAATCTCAGCAGTAAGGAAAAAAAGAAACTGAAGTCCTTCTATATCTGTGAAGTGCAATTTGGATGGAATTTAATGAAACAAGCAGCAATTCTCAAACCCAAACGATTGTTTAACTATTTTCAAACATCTATTGCAAAAAAAGTTGGAATTTGGAAGACAAAAATATATATACACACACAAAGCTTATTTTTGCTTTGAAGGGAGACAAGCAACAATGTCACACACAAACTACATTCAAACTTGTATCTGAGGATAACTTCTTCCAGTAACAGTACAGAAATTTCATTGCTTCACTGGAATTTCAAGTGAAATTCATGTTATGCATTTTCCAAATAGCATTCCAAACCTTTGAACACTGTAGTAAACATGTTAGTGCGGTATTAATCAAGTTTACAGAAATAAAACAAGTCTAGTCTGAAAGACAAGCTTTTCCATGTTGCTACCATCAAAAATGCAAGCACCATCTCTTGAAAAGTTTACACTGGAAACAGGAGGAGAACTGACTATGGCTGTTCAGCTGAAGGCTTCTTGGGACTACTAGCAGAAGCAATTACCATCGGTTGTATTATTTGGTCATATGTTCACTGATAATTATATTATAATACCCAAAAGAAATTGAGTTCAAATGGTAAATACCTTGAGCCATTACTGACCTGAAACTGTTTAAAAAAAACTGACAGAATGTCAACCCTTACAGATTGAACCTACCCATCAGTCTGAACACTTCTCAGTTTCAAGACTTTGCACAATTAGCACACTGTCAAGTCAAACATGAAAAAAATCTATCACGTATATAAGAGATGCTTTAAAAACTGCAGGGCCAGCAACACATTCAGAGCACCTGGTTACAAGTCCGTGTACCATTTTTACAACTACAAAGGAAAAATAACAATCACAGAACATTAGGGATTGGAAGGGACCTCAAAAGATCATCTAGATCAATCCTCCCGCCACAGCAGGATCACCTAGACCAAGTCACACAGAAACATATGCAGGCAGGTTTTAACCCCCCTGGACAGCCCCTTCTAGTCCTCTATCACCCTCACCGGGAAGAAGTTCCTTCTCATATTGATGTGGAAACTCCTATGTTCCAGCTGACACCCATCATCCCTTGTCCTAGATGACACTGAGTAGAGCCTGGCTCCAGCCTCCCAACACCCACCCTTCACATATTTATAGACACTAATGAGGTCAAAAATGCAACTGATCAACTCTTTTCTGATAAGATTTTTCAATTCCTGGAAAGCATCTGACCATTTGAAAGATACACAAGAGATGTATGCAAATAGACTTTGAAATTAAGCATTGTAATGACAAAGTTGATGCTGTGGTTCAGTGCATCTCAAAATACTGACATGCGTACTTGTACACACATTATATAATTTTAAGTAAGACCTTCCAACAGCATGAAAACTAACAGACTTCATACAATGATACTTGATTTGCTCTGACAAATGTGTCAAATGTAATCACATCATAACTGTAGCACTTTCACATATTCAAAAATGCAATGAACATGATGGACAAAAGAAATAAGAGTAGGAGGATGGGAGTGCAAAAAAAGAACCTAAAGAAGTATCGTAAGAATTAACTCCTGCATTGAATATGCCATCTGTTTTTGTCAGCACTAGTTATTCAGAATGAAGACTTAAACCTCCAGAGGAATGCCTGTATCTGATTAGAATGTGGAGATTCCAAAATAGATGCTCAACTATATGCACAGCAACAACTTGCAGGCCAGTATAAAAAATTTACACTAATATCACCAGAATAAGGAAACCCTTAATGTGTGTCACTGGCATGATGCCACTCTCAGCTACTGGGGCAAACTTTCAAAAACAACAGAGTTTAGAGTCTTCAAAAGCTTCCCTCTACAAGTTCACCAGGAATTAAAAACACGCGGCCATCGCTCATTTAAAAAGACTTAGGTATACTTGCTGTTCTGCAAGGAAACAAATTCCAATGGAGAGAGGTTTACTTTGTGAGCACAAGAAAACAAAACTTAACTGTAAAGAAAAAGAATCCCACCAACTTCATAAATAGAACTTCCATTCAGATCATGCTCTCAAAAAACAAGGAAGCAGCATACATCAGGAGACAGGGAACACAAACAGGAGGACAACTTTGTATCTGGGCTAAACAGAATTTAACATACCACTTTGGATTGCAATGACAGTTGTGTTTCAAGAAGTAAAACTCGACTCAGCAAGTTATTCCAGTCCTTCTCATCTATGATCACTTTTCCTTTCAGTTTTTCTTCTAAAACATGTAGTTTATCTTCCATCCCATCTAGCTTATGAAGCTTTTCTTGGCATTCAGCAAGCTGACTCTTTAGGGACTCAATGTAAGAATTATCTTCTGTGACCTGAAATTTTGAATGAGAACATGTCCTCTAATTTTAAAACAGATATAATTAATCATTAGATCAATGAAATTGACTGGAATCTTCAAGTTCAATAACCACATTCTGCTACATTAGAACAATTTTTTCATGGAAGTCAGCTTTTACAAGAAACTGTTGACTGAAGTGGCTCTTCAAAAGAAGATTTATCTGACTTTTTTTTTCCCCAAACTTTTCAGTATATGTATTACATATCTATTAGCTATACTTAAGGGCCATTCAGCTACCTTGTTAAAAGCTTTACCCCTTCAGAAAAGCCATATAAGAAAAGCTAAGATAAAGGTTCTTACTTGTTCACATCTGACTTCCACAATGTCATGGTCTAGGTGTAATTCTTCATTACACATTGGTGCTGGAAGAGGCAGTGGTTCAATGTCACCATTAACTTCATTTCCTGAGTGTCGCTCTACATGAGGCTTCTTTTGAGCATATTAAAAGAATTAAAAGTCATTGGCACTAGTCATTACAAGAACATTTCAGTTCATTCAAATAACCAAGATAAAAGACTTATCATTTCAGTGTTTATTCGGACCTAACAATCTTAGTCCAACTTGTTGAAAAATACAGGAAGCAGTGGGCTGTTTAATTTTAAAACACACTATAGACTTGAAAGAATTGTGAAGGAAATGCGGACACATTCTTTTCCTTGAAAACTATCAAGGCCTAATGGCTACACATTTCATTTCCCTTGGGAAAAAGTCTGCCTTTCTCTACAGATAGATTAAGTCCTATGGTCATTACCTGCCACAAATATCTAACACTTAAAAATCCACAATCACTTTTTTGCAGGTCTTAACACTTACAGATTCCTAGAAATTTTAGTGAAGCTGAAACTCATCTTCTAGGGATTTCTTAAAAGTCACAATCAGTTCTACCATTCAGTAACAAGAAGTGCCAGATATGTCACGTCAAATACTTTCTTTGTGAAGTTTCCCTCACCTTCCAAATATAAATCAACATATAACAGGCAGTCAGCCCTAAAGGTTTCGTACAATTTCATTTTGTCTCTTTTGCATGACACTTAATATCCAGCATTACTCTTGTAAAACCAGACAAGAGGAATGTTTAAGAAATCTTTGCTAAACAGATTCAGACAAGAGCAAAAGGTATTTTGAAAGCCACGTTAAAATCACTGCAATGTTAGGAAAATCATACTTCAATCACAGAATCACAGAACATTAGGGATTGGAAGGGACCTCCAAAGATCATCTAGTCCAATCCCCCTGCCACAGTAGGATCACCTAGACCAAGTCGCACAGGAACATGTCCAGGTGGGTTTTAAACATCTCCAGAGAAGGAGACTCCACAACCTCCCTGGGCAGCTTCTTTCAACGTTCCATCATCCTCACTGGTACGAAGTTTCCTCTCATACTGATGTGGAACCTCCTATGTTCCAGCTGACACCCATTACCCCTTGTCCTATCATTAGATGACACCGAGCAGAGCCTGGCTCCATCCTCCTGACACTCGCCCTTTACACATTTGTAAACTCAAAACAGGATGCATAAATTTTTCACAGCTGCATCTTCAGTTTCACTACTGTTCCTCAATTTGATATAATTCAAAGACCAAACAGTTCTCGTTAATTACCAAAGACTTTGAGATCAACTACTCGGAAAATATAAGACAACATAGCTTCTGTGTTTTAGCTATTATTTCAGTTAACCACACTTTGGGGAAAGCAAAACAAAATCCCAAACCCCACAACCCCCCCAAAAAAGCACAGCCTGATCAAGCACTACAGCCTCAGTAAAAGCACATATTCCAAAAAGAGCCTGTCTTGCCACAAATGAGGTTAACCTTTAGGGATGCAACATAAAAGCTGTTTTCGTACCTGTTTGGAATTCAGGCCAGTGCCACTAGAATCAGCAAGGACATTACCACCATTTAATGATACTGCATATTTAAAAGATCTGAATTTTTTCCTTGTTTGAGATTTAACCTTCAAAGTGTAAAGGAGAAAATATTAGGCTTTTAACACACGAATATTTTCCAGGAGGGTATGGAAATGACAGGGACAACATGACAAAGACATGATGACGCCCTGCATGGTGCACATAAATTCATTTAAACCTCTGCAGTACAATAATGGCCTCCCCTAAAAGAACTTAAGATCAACTGAAATTGACAGAGAAAACAGATCTGGAAGTGAATGCCATATCCACACACTCATTAATGCCTGTGCAAGGCTGTAACAAAGCTGGGCCTAAATAGAAAAGAAAGCCTGTTACTCACTTTTAAAGATACCAAGTACATTTATCTTCATATTTTTGGTTTACGCTAAAGGCACTGGCAGCTTTCTGTCTTTCCTATAGGCCATAGCACCCAAACATCTTACAAAGGAATTTCATACTCATTTTCCCCATTTTGACTACAAGCAATTCTGCATCTTTAAATACACTGGTCTTCAGCTTCTGCGTGCAGCACCAAGCATGTAGAAAAAGCATCATATAACGTAGTTACTATTTAGTCTGTACCTTATTGGAGTTACTTAATTCCTTGTGTTTTTTCACCACGTAGTTTATAATGTCACATACAATCTCCATTTTTCTTTCTGCAAAGCCCAACTGAAGAAACTGCTGTTTTGTTAAAATTGGTTTATATTGAAACAGATCTCGAAGAAGCTGCAACACAATAGTTCACTTCACTTTCAAAATCACCATGCAATTTGTTACAGAAATGGCAATGCTCAGGCTCTTATTTTTCTACAATCTTTCCTTTCATTCTTCACTTCAGCAGCTACACCTTCTCATATGGTTATTTTTATACTCTCTGCTCTTTCTTCCAACTAGGCTTTGACAAACACACCTCTTCCAGAAACAATTCATTCACATCATTCTTGTAAAGTTTAGCTCAGTCTTAAGAGTTATGAGACAAACTACTGTAGCCAGTAGTATTGAAAATGTTAAACAATAAAATTCCAAAGTGAATACACAATGAAAAAGTTGTACTAGCATCAGCAAATACTGAAGTGCTGAGGCTCCCACAGAGCCTCTTCATAACTGAGTCCTTGTTCTCAGATCGAAAACTAGGCTGAATAAACTACTATTTTGTTACTATTTGTTAATACCCTTATTTCCATTAAAATAGAAATAAAGGCTTGCCACACATTGACTTTGTCACTCATCTTAAATCTCAACAGAATTATGATTCACATTCATTGCCAAAAGTTTGTACTCTCTAGTAAAACCACATACTAGATGTTTAATTTTTATGGGACCACACTCAAAAACATATCTTTTTTGCAAAGACCATGAGGGCAGATACCTTATAAATAGCTTCAATAAAACGCAAGTCACTCTTCGCTGTAAGTTCCACATCGCACTTTACCAAGAGTTCTGTTACGTAAGTTGAAAAAGATGTAAAAGCATAGCTGATGATAGGTAAAAAAGCAGCTGGATCACCCTTTACCAGCCTATTGAGAAACAAAAGAATTTTATGCAGAAGAAGATAAGTCTTTTATTACGTGAATTATTAAATATTTAACTTCAAAGCTTCTAATATAGCATGCATGCTACAGCCAAGTACCTTCCTCTTTTTAAGTTGTGTACTTTTCCAGGTATAACTTATTCAGCAGTCTGTAGTGTTATTGCTGTCACGCAGTATCACAGAACATTAGGGATTGGAAGGGACCTCAAAAGATCATCTAGCCCAATCCTCCTGCCACAGCAGGATCACCTAGTCACACAGGAACACATCCTGGCGGGTTTTAAACGTCTCCACAACCCCCCTGGGCAGCACCTTCCAGTGCTCTGTCACCCTCACTGTGAAGAAGTTCCTTCTCATATGTATGAGGAGCCTCCTACGTTCTAGCTTATACCCATTGCCCCTTGTCCTATCACCAGATGACACTGAGCAGAGCCTGGCTCCATCCTCCTGATACCCACACTTTCACATATTTATAAACATTAATGAGGTCACCCCTCAGTCTCCTTTTCTCCAAGCTAAAGATACCCAGCACCCTCTTTTAAGCTGTTTGTGTGTTTTTCCAAGCATAATTCATTCAGCAGTCTTTATTGTTATCTCTGAAACACACAAAACAACATTTTTGTGACCCTCATGTAATTTTAACATTGCCAGTTAAAACCCACACACATTGCCACCTCATCATTGAGCAACAGGATAAAATCTCCTGAAGCTTTGTTAGCACTTCCAAGTACACTATAAAGATGGGAGATTAAACAAAAAGCAAACTAAAGCAGAAGAAAGAGCAGCAAGACAGTGACACACTCCAGAATTATTCTAACGATTGCTCAGAGAACAGCATCCTTTTGCCTTTCAGTTCACATGTACCAACTTCCCACAAACATATGCTCTGCTTACTCATCACTGGGTGCGATACTAATATTTACAAATATCTTGTTTACACGTTTTGCTGTCATCATGTATTAGCATAAATTTATTCATACTGCTGCTTACACTGTATAATCCACATCTCTTGGATAACTTAACAAGCGAAGTCCTTGTTCTACTTTTCTTAAGCTTCCTTTTAGATCTCCTGTTGTCATTATTCTAAGCACTAATCTTCACCAAGATTATGAAATAGATGTAGTACAGTACGTTCTCCTCCTAAAAAAAAATAATGTACACGACAAAATTACAAAATGCAATAGAATCATTGTAATTAAAAAGGTTCTGCTCCTTTTTGCTAGAAGCTGTTATTTCAAGTGTTACGATACAGCACAGAGCCACCTCAAGATCAATTAATATCAGCTATCACCTTCATTCATTCTAGATAGGCTCAAGTAGCAGTCCTCAATCCAATCAACCACCAAAGACCATTAAAGACATCTGAAAGCACAGTAAGAATGGCTAAATCTCAGTGAAAGCAAGTTTCTACACTGTTTCAAGGGAGCAGAAACTCCACAAGCAGTGAAAACCTTTTGAATTCTTCAGTTTGGAGTGCTTCATACTCTTTTTCCTTACCTGGCATCAAGCTCACTGGCATCAGAAGGCAGCATTAGCAACTTCTTTATTTAGATATAGAAGTTCATATTTCTTTTGCAGTCACAGACAAAACACTCCAGAGTACCCAGCTCTGATGAGTACTCTGCAGCTTTCTTATTTGATTCTACTCACTAAAGAAATGAGTCTTCTTAAAAGGAACTTCTTGACCACACATTTCACTCATATTAAAATTAAAAACCCAAAGCGTTAAAGCTTGCCCTTACAACCTTCTGGGGATTTTTTGTGAGGGTTTTTTTCCTTCTTGTGCATCTATGGTGTTAAATTTCCATTAAGATTATGATCTTCACATGCAATTTGCCCTAGTTAAAGTATTTTCTTCCTATTTAATAATCAGGTTCTTTCTCTTTAATAGTTAGGTTCTGAGCTATTAGTCGTGCTAAATACACAACACTCATGGTTAAAGGCTAGGGACAATTTAACCTCAAGTATTTGGAAACCGAGCCAGCCATTCTTTCTGCATTACTTTTATATATAAAGTTATGAAATGATCTATGCTACAGTTTTGCCAAGGCAAGTCGAAGAGCAGAACATCAAACTGAAACTTTAATCTGCAATTACTTATAAAAAACCTCAGAAGAAAGTATGTAATCATATGAGCTGTTTCCCAGATCAAAAATCAGACCTCTAGATGTAAAACCTGGCAACTACTGTCACTACAAACTGACCAACTCAAGAAATCATAAAAATAACACAACCGGTAAACACTTCAACATCTTGGGAAACTGAACACGGTAAAAAGCAGCACATAGTTTTCACCTGTAGGAATTCATGACACAGCTATTACCAAACACTTGCTATCTAGTTTAAAATCAGGTATAACAAAGTTTTTAAAGAAATTATAACTGTAATTTCTTACAAATAAAAAATTATAACTCCAGGTCCTTTAAAGAGCAATTCCCAAAATTGTACACAGCATTCATGAATATTAAAAAAAATCCCAATGGAAGAAACCAAATGCAGACCCTATGGAAGTTACCAAGTACTTGAACAATGCAAACACAATAGTCGAAACGCCTGGTAAAAAGGCTTTTTGATCTATTCCAATTCTATTCTTCTGCTGCGTGCGACAGGGAGCAGTGGAAAATACAAAACCACCAGGAACAAGCGCTACGGCCACAAACACATCCTAAACATCTGGAGTCACTGCCAACGGGCAACCCACACAGCGGGTCGGTTGTCCTGGGTGACACCGAAACGCCGTTGGAAAAAAAATAGTATACCTAGAAGGGGTAAGGCCGGCTGCGGCCCGGAGGCCGCCCGGCGCGCTGAGACGAGCCAGCAAGAGTGGGGGCCAGGCCGGCTGCCCTCCGCCCTTCCCCATCCCCGGACCCACCGGAGCCCACGCCTGTTCTACTCGGCCCAGGGACTCCCCACCCCTGACCGGCGGAAGAGCTCTAGACCCGCAGGCGTCAGACAGGCCCCCGCCCCGAGAGCTCCTGACGCTCACCGAGAGCTGCCAGCAGCACCGCCTTGTCCACCTCAGGGGCCCCCTGCGACGGCGGCGGCGGCTGCGACCTTCCCTACGGTTCTCGGGGCGGCCTCCGACTGAATTTACCGCCGTCAGTGCCCACGGCCGCTTCCGCTTCCCGCGTGTCCCTCTGCGGTGACGTCACTTCCAGCAACAACAGCGGAACGTCAAAGCTGCCAGGCTACCAGACAGGGCTGCGCGGTGCCGTTTCTGCTCCCCGCAGCGCCCAGGCGCCTCCCCAGCCCCTTCCCTCCGCCCGTCGTTGCTGAGGGCTCCGCAGCCCCGCCCCGCCAGCCGAGGTTTCACGCACCGATTCGGGGCAGGCTCGTCGCGGCGGCGGTTGGGACCGGAGCTTGCACAGGTACGGTCTTTAGCGAGGTAGCGGCTGCGATGGACGGGAGGCGCGACCAATTGGGAGCCGCGCGTTTGGGGTCGGCACCCGCGGGGCCGGGACCGCCGAGAGGGAGGTGGCTGCGTCCAGTTCTCCTGTCAGGGGGAAGCGAGGAGGAGGGGCCACGCCAAGGGGGCTGCTGGGGCGCTGGCGTCCCCAGGAGGGACCGGCTGCGCTGCGGGAGCCAGCAGCGCCTTGGGCGGGCCGGGCTAGAAAGGGCCCTGCGTCGGTGCATCGTTGATGCGAACGCAGCTTCGACTTCAGTAATATTGGAGGAAGAAGCATTTTCGTGTTCGGATAATGGTGGTTGCAGAGCAGGCTCGGGTACCGTGAAGGTTTTGTGAAATAGAGGTATGGAATGGCTTAGGCTGGAAGGGTTCTTGAAGATCATCTAGTTCTAAACCTCCTCTGCCACGGGCGTAGACACCTCCCACTACACCAGCTTGCTCAGGACGCTGTCCAGCCTTGTCCCTGAACACTTCCAGAGAAGGGACATTCATTACCTCATTGGGCAACCTGTTCCAGTACCTCAACACCCTCACTATAAAGAATTTCTAATACCTAATCTAAATCTACCCTCTTTTATTTTTAAACCATTCTTCCTTGTCCCTTGTAAAAAGTCCCTCTTCAGCTTTCCTATAGGCACTCGTCAGGTACTACTGGAAGGCTGCTGTAAGGTCCCTCTGAAGCCTTCTGTTCTTTGGGCTGAACACCCTCAAATCCCTCAGTCTGTCCTTACAGGAGAAGTGTTTCTCAGATCATCCTCATGAGGCTCTTATGGAATTGCTCCAGCAGTTTTGTGTCCTTGTATTGGGGTCTCTATAGCTGGGTGCAGTGAGGTCTCACAAGAGCAGCAATAGGGGTAGAATTACCTCCCTTGACCTAGTGGTCAGGCTTCTTTTGATATAGAAGGCCAACCAGGATATCGTTGTCCGTCTGCTCTGTACTCGTACATTGAAGAGAGTGCATGTTGGTTTTAACTTAATAAAGCACAAGACAGTATCGGTACAGAATTAATCTACATTACATGTAGCTTTTGGTGTTTTATCACACTTTTCAACACTGCGGAAAAACATTATTGTGCAGTAACAAAGTAACATGAGGACAGGGTGATTAAAGTTTTAACGAGACAGAGAAGATCAGCAAATTATAAACAAGCTTGATGTTATTTTTACTGTGCTAGTCGTTACAGCCAAGCTGTGTCAGGAGGATGGAGCCAGGCTCTTCTCAGTGTTGTCTAGTGATAGGACAAGGGACAGTGGGTGTGAGCTGAAACAGGAGGTTCCACATCACTATGGGAAAGAACTTCTTCCCAGTGACAGTGACAGAGCCCTGGAAGGGACTGCCCGGGGGAATTGTGGAGTGTCCTTCTCTGGACACTTTTAAAACCCACCTGGATGTGTTCCTGTGTGACTTGGTCTAGGTGATTCTGCTGTGGCAGGAGCATTGGACTAGCTGATCTTTTGAGGCCCCTTCCAATCCCTAATGTTCTATGATTCTGTGATCAAGAGGTTTCATTTATTAGATCAAGTTGCATGGAAGTTTGGAACCACACATTTGAGTGGCCTGTTGAATCTGGACATTGAAAACGTATGTTTAAAATAATTTTAAAATATAGCTCTGGACACCATAACTTTAAAGGCTTGTAATAGCCATGAATTTACTCAGCTGGTATAGTGTGTTCTCAAAGAGTTCCTCTTGGATTGCTAGAAAGCTGAAAGTAATTGCATGATGGAGAAAACAAGATGTGAACTAATAAATGCCAAATAAGTGGACAAATAGCTGCACACATATTAAAGCTTGTGAATTTCTGGCAGCTGGCTCCACAGTGGTTTAAACTGTCTCTCTTCAAAATGTCTTCATTTGGTACCTAAAATAGCAGTTTTGTAACTTTAACATTAAAGGAAGAGTTTTTAAATACTTTCTGCAGTGATATGTTCTGTACATGCATATGAGAACATGTATATGTATGTAAACAAGAACAAATAAGAAGGCTGGTTTCTTGAATGAGATAGTGTGTCCTTTCTGCCTTAGAGTCACTTCTAGTGTTAAATATTTAGAAGTGATTATGTAGTTGGTGATGTGTAGCAATAAGCTTTTGCGTGGGGAGCAGAAACACAAGAGCTGTTGTGATATTCTTGTTAGCTCAGTATTCCTCAGTGAAATGTATTTTGTCAACAGGATTTTCCAGCTGAATGTTGCAATAAAGATACTAACTAGCAACTAAAATCTGATATTTGATTTTGAGCTAAACAGGAAAACTTGGTTCTCACTGACCACTACTGCATTCTTACCAAGAGCAGAAGGATAATCTGGCTTTGAAGAGGTTTGAAAGCTATTGTAGAATTGCCAGATGCTTACCTCACAACACAGAGGTCACTTAATAATCAGCTGGTCATAGCCTTTCTGTGGACTGTTTCTGATAATACTGCTGGTCTTCTCATCTTCCGGCTGTATTACGATTATGAAACTTGTTGTAATATGATTTCTGATGGTGCTTAGGTGAGAGTTAACAAATATTTGAGAAATCTGGCTTTGTTATGATATAAACTATTGTCAGAAGAGATGACAAAAATACTAGGAAAAAGAAAATTTTTGTATTGCAAGAGGTTACCTCAGGGATCGTATTTCTGCGTGTAAGAGAACTGTCCTTTCTCTCTACTTGCCATACACAGTTTACTTAGAATGAGTTCTCTCATTTAATCTTTTGTAAAATGTAAAGTTTAATATTACAGTGTTGTCAGAGGTTTTTTCCTTGCTGATTTCTACTGTCTTAATGGTTAAGGTCTTGAAATAATTAGGAGAAATTACAAGCCCCCACTCCTGGTTCTCTCTGCCCCTGAAACTTGCATTGAGCTGTTTGGCTATTTTATCCTTCTGTTTGGAATCAATGGTATATTTTAGGGCAGGTTTTGTTTTCAGATGAAGAGCTGCCAGGGTAGCAGATTATATTAGAGTTAACATCTACATGGTTATGTATGCATTTACCTCTTTCATAACCCTGGATTTTTTACATGACTGAATTGAAAGATCACTATTTTTCAGTCATTCAGATCATCTGATATCTCTGAGCACAAGTGCAGCCGCAAAGTTGGGCATCTGCATGTTTGTAATGCCGTGTTGGCAGTGTTCAGTTTGCTCACAGGGCGAAGGTCAAGAACTTGTTGAAGTTGGAACAGCCGGAGAGAGACCTCATGGCTTTATAACTGTAGTCCCAAATGACAGTTCTGCCACACCTACCACTGATTTGTTTAGTAGTTCTTGATTTTGGTGTAGCAGCACTTGGTGATCCTCCTCTGGGATGAAAGTTAGTAACTTCTTTCTCTTCAAAGATTTAGTTGTTCAAAGCCAGGAGAAGGCAGCACTTAGCAACCACAGCTCTAAGAATGTCTCATTTAAAAAAAAAAAAGTTGTCATCTCTTATTTTAATCTAGCTAGGCAATTAAAAATAAAGGCAGATTTCTTCATCTTGCGAGTTTACAGCTAGAAGTTTAATGAGACAATTGCAAAAACAGCATGAATTAACAAGGCCTGCTTTCATCCAACTGCTTTTTGATGTTTATAAGCTCACCTTGGTAATTTATATCAGTTGGTCATGGTTTAGCCTGCTTGTGTGAGATAAAAGAAAAAATTAAGCTAAATGCATAACTATTAAACTACATAAGAATTATGATTAATTTATTTTAAATCTACAGTATTACTAAGTGGATAGAATACATGGGATTACAGTTTCTTCTCATCTCTACCCTTATGTACAAATTCATTCTTAAACTTCTTCTGAAGGGATACCTGTAGAGATCAGGCAAAGACTGAAAGAGCTGGGGCTCTTTAGTTTGAAGAGGCTGAGAGGAGACCTCATCACTCTCTCTCTACAGCTACCTGAAAGAATGCTGTGGAGAGGCTGGTGCTGGTTTCTTCTCACAAGCAATCAGTGTTAGAGTAAGAGGGACTGGGTTCAGGTTACAACAAGGTAGGTTTAGACTTGATATTAGAAAGAATATTCTCACAGAAAGGATGGTTGGGCACTGGAATGGGCTTCCCAGGGAGGTGGTTGAGTCGCCATCCCTGGATGTGCTTACAGGTGGTTTGGGTGAGGGTGTTGAGGGATCTGGTTTAGGGTTGCACTTTTAAGGTAGGGTAGATGGTTGGCCTCTGTGATCCCAGAGGTCTTTTCCAGCCAGAGTGATTCTGTGATCAGTGCTTCACCAGCTAGCTGAACCTGTCTTTTTTCTAACTTCATCTTGGTTTTGCTTTTTTACCTGTAATTTCTCCATTTTTCACCCGTAATCACTCACCACATCACTAGCTTGGGTTTGTTTTTTGTTTCTTGCTTCGGTAGGACAATTTCCATTCATGCCCAACCTTTGACAGTGTTAAAGCCACATTTTTACTTGCCTATGCTAATAGAATATATGTCATCTCAAATATAAAATCCTACCAGACCAGGCTCTAAGTACTTCGTTTTTGAACATCGGTTCTGGGAACCTGAACAAGACTTGTATTGTCACTTTCATGAGTTGTCATCATAGCAGAGGTTGAAAAATAAGATAGATCAGCATACATATGATACTTCTGATGGAAGTAAGACAACATTCACAAACTGAATTTCTCATACCTGAATTTTCCTTCTTGATAAGTACAGGTGATTACTAAAATCTGAGCTGCGATATTCAGAAATCTCAATAACTGAATAACATTGGTCTGGGTGGTCCTGCTCTGGCAAGGGGATTGGACTAGATGATCTTACGAAGTCCCTTCCAATCCCTAATGTTCTGTGATTCTGTAAACTGTTCTCTTTCTTGCCATGTACAGCAAAGTTTGACAAAAAATTGCTAAAACAGTGGCAGTAAGTCAGAGAAGCCTTATCCTGATGTTTTTGTGCTACTGTGTAAGAAAGCTTGAAAGGGTATTTGGGGTGCTCACAAAGAAGAAATGGAGTCCTTATTGTACTGTCGTTGATGTCATTAACCTTTGCCTTAAAGTCAGTCACATCCAACTTGTGTATGCTACCCACTACTCAGGACACTTTTTGTTTCCCCTTACTTTTTATAACACTTTATTGACCCTAAATAATCTATTTTTATTAAATTTTAATGGAAGTCTGAAGCTAATACTTTCAAATGTACTTATGGTTAAGGCTTCTTAAATTGCATAGAACATGGATAATGTTTGATACTGTGCAGAAACTTCAAATACAGGAATTTGTGTAAGAAATCATGTCACTTTCTCTATGGCTTCTATTTTTAAGTATTTATTCAGTTGCTGCATTGGAGGCAGATTATATCATCTGCATAACTTTAACAAAACTCACATTTTTTTCCTGTTTAGACCATTCCTACAGTTTTTTATTTTTCCAGTGTGTGCTAAGTCTTTTACAAATGTTTATAAATACCTGTCAACATTAAATTGGGATTTTATCTCCCAACAGGCTCACAGATGGGTCAGGGACTCTGGAGAGTTGCTAGGAACCAACAACTGCAACATCAAGAATACAGCAGACAAAACTATCTTACCAGAGAACATGATAGGAGGATCGCTACTAACAGTGTCTCCAATACAAGCCATCGAAAACAAGCCCAAGGAGGCATTGATATCTACCACCTGCTGAAGACAAGAAAATCTAAAGAACAAGAAGGATTCATCAACCTGGAAATGCTGCCACCAGAGCTTAGTTTTACCATTTTGTCATACCTGAATGCAACTGATCTCTGTCTAGCATCATGTGTCTGGCAGGATCTTGCTAACGATGAGCTTCTCTGGCAAGGGTAAGCAAAATAAAAAGTGTCACCTGTGCACACCAAAAATAGGTATTAGAATTTAAGTCTTTCTCAATAGGTGCTTTTTTGTCATTCTAGCTTTAGCAATGGTTTCCAAAGTTAAATGAAATTTGACATCAGAGAAAAAAGAATGTGGTTTAAAAATGCGCTGTTTAGGATTTCTTTTGTTACTGGAGACTACTACGTACACCAGTGTGCTTTGTACCAGTATGTGTGTATATTACTGTGCACCAGTTTGATGTGTCACGGAGGGAAAAAGCATTTGTCTTCTTTCTTGCGTTAGCTTAAAGCACGTATGAAGTGTTTGTATTATTACTTCTGTGAACTTCAAACAGGGGTCTAGTTCGAGCAAGCAAACCTATTCAGCTGAAGCTCCAAGTAGAAAGAAAGAGAATGAGAACTCATCTTCTATACTTGTCTTAAAGCAATTTAAACTTGAGTGTTTTGAAAGATGGTGATGATGCATCAAGTGGAACTTCTGGAGTTTGACAGCTGAAACACATTTTTTTATAACCGATATATAAGTATATGCAGAGTTCGTGTGTCTAGAAAATGAATTTAAAAAAATACTGTCAAATAGTATAATATCAGAATTTAATGAAAATGTATTTTGATGTTTGATGTTTTACAACACTAGGAAAAACTCATGAAATTATACCTATATTTAGAGTAGATAGTCAACAGAACATAGATCTTCTTTTACAACTTATTAGTTGGGTTGATGTTCAGGTCCTGGCTCGTTTCGTTGTGCTCTGTGTCCCTTCTTTCCCTCTCTTATTTCTTTGCATCTTTGCTTTTGAGTTAAGCAGCTTCCCCTCCTATCATGCTTTATGAACTCAGGAGTAGAATAATGCAGTTACAACTTCATAGTCACAATTACTTTACCTGTGGGGATTGTTGTCTGGAACCAGGGATTCTAGTGAGCATCCCGCTAAGCTTCCAACTTTATCTGTATCAGTATGCATCGTATTATACTCAGGTCTTGGTATCAAACCACACTAGATACACATAAATTTCCTGGACAAGAGCTTGAATATATTAGAGCTGCTTAATTCTATGCAGTATGTATTTTTAATATATCAGGTTGGAGGAAAGTACATGTTTTCCTCAGACTTCATCCTGGGAAGTAGCTCAATCATTGTTAATGAAGTGTTCCTGAACTGTACTCAGCTCACAGTAAACACTTGGTGGTTAAAATGTTTACCAATATAGCAAATTAATAAAAATCTTAATTTGCATAATCTCTGTTGACATCGTAGTCCCACAACTTTGATATTCCACATGTATTGCGTGTCTCTTGGCTTTAGGCTTTGGCAAGTCCTATAGCTGCAGATCTGAACTCAGTCCAAATAAGTCCCAGGTTCCTGAACTAAAAACAAAGTTCCATGTCACGTCCTAAATGTTGTGCCTAAATATTTACAGAATGGATGCATTGAAACAGGACTATCAGTTAATTAATGAAACTGAGTAGCTCTAGCACTCGAGGCCATGGTCTAGGGTTTAGGGAGCTGTTGGGATGAGGGCTGGACTTGATGATCCTGAAGGTCTTTACCAGCCATGAGGATTCTATGATTCTATGAATCTAGATAAGAACAAGGGTACCTAAGAGGTGGAAGTTTAAAAGAGTTTCAGGTGGTGTCATCAAAGAGGCTGAGATGAGGTACAGAAACTGATGAAACTGCATTATGGAGTCACAGTGGTATAGAAAGGAAAGAAACTGAGGAAGATGAAAGGTACAGAGGAAGGGGATTGGATCAAATAAATAGGACTAGACAAAGTAGTCAGCTAGAAAAGGACAGATGGGGAAAGCGGTGAGTTAATGGCATAATCTTGTGCAAATGTGATGTCCCACTCACCGCACAACTTGGGCACAAGCAAAAAGAAACACCATTTTTTAAGCTGTCACACTGCTGCAGAACACGTTGCCACAGCTAACGAAGAGTGCCACAGGTCTCAGCTATATGGATGTTGTTGTGATGCCACCTACTGGGATATGTTTTGAGATTTGCTCAAACACACAGAAACCTGGATGAGGAGAGAACAATAATTGCATAATGGAAAATTTTAGCAAACTTTACAAAAGGCTTAATAGTAACTGTTACAAGCAGCCTATTTATAACTTTTCCGTTGCTTGAGTACTTGGCTTTGCAGCATCAATTACCTTTTGCTTCAGTAAAATATGTGAAGTACAGGAAGAAACTTCGATAATAAATGCACTCTGTTTTCTTAGGTTGTGCAAATCCACTTGGGGTCACTGTTCCATATACAATAAGAATCCACCTCTGGGATTTTCGTTTAGAAAATTGTATATGCAGCTAGATGAGGGCAGTCTCACCTTTAATGCCAACCCTGATGAGGTAAGTGATCTGTTACTGGCAGTAATGAACAGTTAAAATAATTGCGATTGTTTTGTAATTAATAGCCATATTAAAAGCTATTGTTTAACAGGTGCTTGTTTTACTGTAGGAATGGGTAATAGTTACAGCCCAGTTCTGATGTTTTTTGCATACAGCACCTGTGCACATCATTTATGTGGCTTGCCTCTTGGTGCTCTGTACAGCGGTCTCACCTATCGATGCCAGAAATTCATAACCACGTATTGACTTAGCAATGAGGCAGAGATCCTAACCGTGAAGAGACAGCAGTGAACGTTAAAAGGATAATATTATTCTTAAATTAATATGCTAAAATGCTCTTGCAAAGTACAAGTTTGATCCCACTTCAGTTAAAGCAGAATACAGATTGAAGTAACACCATAGGATCATAGGATGTTAGGGGTTGGAAGGGACCCAAAGAGATCATCGAGTCCAACCCCCCTGCCGGAGCAGGACAAAACTATCTAACACAGATCACAGAGGAACGCATCCAGGCGGGCCTTGAAAGTCCCCAGAGAAGGAGACTCCATGACCTCCCTGGAGAGTCTGTTCCAGTGCTCTGTGACCCTCACAGTAAAGAAGTTCCCCCTTGTGCTGAGGCGGAACCTCCTCTGCTGCAACTTACACCCATTGCTCCTTGTCCTATCACAGGTAGCAAGTGAAAAGAGCCTGTCCCCCCCCTCCTGGCCAGCCTTCAGATACTTATAAACATTTATCAAATCTCCCCTCAGTCTTCTTAGGATTTTAAAATATTTCCACTAGCAAGAAGCAAATCTTGAAATTCTAGGATAAAAGATGTACTGCTGAACTATCCTACATGTCAGTTTGAGTAGATTTCTGTGGACGTTTGTTATGCCTAAACAGGGTCTTTCTTTGTAGTATATAGCAGCGAATATTTATTTTCCCAAAATACCCCATGTCAGACTAAAAAGCTTTAATTTATTAAATCATGTAAGTAACTGGAAGAGACCATTTCTGCTTTTGCTCTTTCAAAGAAGAAAAAAAGGTTGAGAGTAGACAGCTTTTGCCTTGAAGATAGGGAGTTAACGCCCAAGCGACAGTCTCTTTTGTGTACAAAACCAGATTTCTGCTTTATGTTTCCTACAAAAGGAAGGCACACGGTACTGAACAAAAACCAGTATTAACTTCCCACATGTATTTGTACGTTTGTAAGGAGGTAGAAATTGAATTGAATAAATCCAAAGTAGCAAAATAATTAAGGGTAATTAAAAGATTATGTACTTCTGAAGGCCAATAGTTCACTCTGCTGATATGGAAAACATGAACTTGTGACACAAATTGTTACAATAATGTGATTTTGTTTAAATTCTTGCTTTATCTCATGTTTGCTTGATAAAGAAACTCATTGCTTCTGTTAGTCACAAATTACAGTAGTTTTGTAATTTCTCTGGTAGAGTTCTGCCTCGAACACAGTGCTGAGACGTCTTATCACCACCTTGCCACTTGAGCAATTAGTATTGATTTTTCACTGGGGTTTTAGCAAATTTAATAATAAACTTAAAGCTTTTCAAATGAAATGCAATGGTTAGGATAATGTAAGTGTGTTTTCAAGAATGTACAAAGTTTCAGTTGGTAACAGTATTGTCTACCCAAATTTTTCTTTGTCTCTTAATTCGTATTAACATGATTTTTCACTTAATGCCTTAGTTTATAATGTGTTAAGGTATTCCAACCCAATTTAAAGTAATTGTGGTAGGTTTAAAGTACTTGGAAGCCTTCAATATTAGGTGCTGAATTGAAAAAAAAGATTAAAGGAAATTGAGATCTGCCAGTTAGAGCTACCTTACAGTAGACATAAATTATGTTGTAAATGCGTTATGCTACACTTACTACTTCTGGGTTCGTTATGGTAATGTTGTACAGTAGTATAAGCACTCTTCTTCAGGCCTAGTGAGAGACAAGGACCTCAGGATATCTCCTAAGGGCTTCTGTTCCTCTCTCCCTGTGGAGCACCATAGCCTGGTAGGAATCATTCAGGGCCTGAGTTTCAGGAGAATTCACAAATACTATTGCTTTTATGGTTTACAACTGTGATATTGGCAGAATTATGATTACAAGGACACTGTGACTGGAATATATGATATGACATTCCACTATTACAAATTGTGTCTCCGAATTTCCTGCCAAACTCTGCTTTACATTTAATAACAGAGCTGATCAAATTACTATAAAAATAGGAATACTTACAGCTACAGGAGCAAGATTCTCCAAAGGACACCGCCCATGTCATGAAAATGGGTAACCAGGCTCCACAGCAACAGCTCCAGAGCTAGCGGTGGCTCACGGGGTAGGGAAGAGCATCTACACACTTTGTGGTAGGATTCTCTGGTTAGCCATTGTTGTGTGCATGGTGTTGTGATATCTGCTGTAATTTAATGTATTGATTGTGTGCATGAGCTTGCATAAATCCTAGCAGGTGCTCACGTTCTGCTGAAAGGATGTGCCTAATCACATTACACATAATCTGGGAAAAACAAGCAAACCTCCAGTGCATGTTCGGTTTCTCTTTTTTGCTTTTTGGGGTTTTTTTGTTTGTTGGTTTTACTTTGGTTTGGTTTGGTTTGGTTTTTTCATTGCAGCCAAGACTTTGGAACTTGGTTTTTGTCTCTTTGGGGTGCAGGGGTGATTTAGTGTTGGTATTAACCCTTGAATATGATGATGTTTAATCTGCCTACGTGGTCTCTGCTGTATTTTATTCTAAAGAATGTATGGTGTATGTGAAACGTTCCTCATGTAGTACTCATTTCATATCTCATACACTTACGACTCAAACTGTGTAAGTGACCAGAAGATACTTCCCCCTGTCTTGTATACTGTCTCTAATGCCCTGCAAAGTATTTTGTCAGGTTTATTACATGGAAGTGTGCTACCTGGTTACCACTGAAGGTAGAAAAGTTAATCCTTTGGTCAGAAAAGACGACTTAAATTTGTTTCATTCTTAATGACAGTGTCTCTAAATCATTCTGTTCAATAGCATTCATTTTTGTGAATCGATTGGAACATGCAGTGTGCTGAAACTCGCAGGCTTCAGTTAGGTCAGGGTTTGCTTTAAGTGACATAACAGTAAAGGAAAACATATCCTGGCTTTCCACACTTCTGATTGCCTCATTCGTTACTAACTACTCTTAGTTTTTGCCAGGTAGGTCAGTTTTCTGACCTTTTCATTATTATAAATTAAATGTTAGCCACTTGGAGAAAGCTGCCTTATCTTAATTTTAATTGTAGTTTGTCTGTAGATGACCAAATATATTTATTATTATGTGTATTTTAACCAAACCTTTTGAAAACTTGAGTCTTTTTTAATACAGTACAGACTAGAAATAAATCAGCATTGTGTGTTGATATGAATGTGTAGTCCTACAAGATACAAAAGCATGTAACTCACAGAATTATAAAACACCTGAACCATGTTACCATACTACCAGTGATTTCCTTAGTCACCTTTTAAACAGTTCAAGCTAAACAAATATCACAGAATCACAGAACATTAAGGATTGGGAGGAACCTTGGAAGATCATCTAGTCCAATCCCCCTGCCACAGCAGGATCACCTAGATCAAGCTGCGCAGGAACATATCCAGGCGGGTTTTAAACATCTCCAGCGAAGGAGACTCCACAACCACCCTGGGCATGCCCTTCCAGTGCTCTGTCACTCTCACTGGGAAGAAGTTCCTTCTCACATTTATGTGGAACCTCCTGTATTCCAGTGTACAATCATTGCCCTATCATTATATACTATTATAGTAAAGAAGTTAATGATACACCCAAAATAAACAAAAGTACAACATTTATGTGAAATTTGAGATTAAAAATAGTAAGTGAATGTTGTTTTTATTGACAAATGTATTTGTCATGTTTTCCTACACTACTTTAAAATGCACAGCAGGTAAAAAGCTTTATTGTCTCCCAACTCTGACTTTTCAAACAATTAAATTTAAATATTGAAAAGAGAGGTAACGTAGACTTGTAGAAGAATACTGGTTCCATGCCATTAACTTAGAATACATCTGATTTTTTTGTACACATGTCTAAACAGAGATGTTAAATGCAGCTACAAAAGTTTGGAGGTTGACTCTGTATTGAAATCTTCTGAAAGTACTCTTGGCAGACAAGAAAAATCAGTGCAGAAATTAAATTAATGCTGCAACTGAAAACTTTTCAGTTTTAGAGGTCTTGTATGGATATAAATTAATGGAAAGACTCTTAGAAACAGGTAGAAAGCAAGAAAGGACTATCAGCGCTGTAATAGAATTGGTTGGTAAAACAACCATTATGTGACAGGACAGAACTAAAGAACTGTAAAAAATAACACACTGAGACACAAGGAATGGCTTTTGCTGTCACTAGTGCTCTATCATGACTGTTACTTACATACATAATTTCTGATTTATAAATTCTGGTATATAAATCCATACTTGTAAATCCAAAATAAATCAACTCTGATACATCAAGATTTTAAAATCAACTCTGATATGTGCAGATTTTATCCAGAGCGGACTGGAGTTCAGTGGTAACGCTCTTGCTGCTGGCGAGGCATTCTTAAGGCACTTTTCCTAATTTACTAAGAAGCAGGCTCCTAGTGTAAGTGAGGCAGACGTAGTTACTGGAACTACTGGCTGTGGTACTGCTTCACCTAACTGCTCTTCTGATAAATCAGATCTAGAAGAACGTACTGCATGTGCTCACCCTATAGGGTTTCTTAAATGTTAAAAAGACCTCTTCAGACATCGTAGGTAGTAGCACTTGATCTCCCTACCTGTCTTCAATGAAAAGTTTCCCTAGACAATCACCAGATGACTGATAAATAATCTTAGCATAGATTTTAATAGTGTGTAAAACTACTTATTTCAGCGAATAGACCTGTCACAAGAGACTGTTTTAGGTACCAAAATTGATTTATTTGAACTATGGGTTCTGAGAGAAACTCAAGGCAGTGTTTACAGTGTTAAGCAGCATTCGGTGACATGCCATAAATTGTGCAAATAAGTTTGGTTTGCTGTGAGCCAAAACATAAGAACTTTGAAGAGAAGTTAGGATTGTGTTGGCCCAAAGTATTGCGGTTGCTTAAGAAGAAATAGAAAGCAACTAAAAATTACAGCATGTACTGAAGCACAGACTCACAGAACATTAGGAATTGGAAGGGACCTTGAAAGGTCATCTAGTCCAATCCCCCTGCCAGAGCAGGACCACCTAGACACATGTTGTGTATACCTCATTCATTTGTGAGGGAGATGAAGGAAATCAATAACTAGGTTTTGCTGACACAAGTGTCATAAAGCTTTATGTGTGATGAGGGGAAAGAGAGGAAATTAGAGACAGGGAATGAAAACATTTTGCAGAGACTCGGTAGGGTATCAGGTGAAGATCCTACATGGAGTTGAAATTTAGAGTGAGTTGTAAAAGAAATTACTTCTAGCTTTTTCTGTCACAGAGAAATCAACTCATTCTCTACCTGTGTTACTTTCATCCTGTGTAATCTCTGACACGTTGGGGTTTTGTTGTTGCAGAAGTGTGTATTAAATAATTGCAGCAGTAACAGTACTAAGGTTTCCTTTACAGTTGTGTTACCTCAAGGAAGCATTTATTAATGAAACAAGTGTGTAAGTCCAGTGACGTCAGGACATACATAAAGGAGATGTTCTGCTGCTAGTCTGGTATAAATTGGCAAAGTACACGAGGAATCAGTATGCTGTTGATGTTCATTTGTAGTTTGATCTCCCATTTTTAGTTTCCTATTTAGCTCTAATTCAAGAAAGTACTTAGCTTGTTTTGCCTGTCCATATTGTGGACAAACTCAAATGTGGTCTAACTTGGACTTCACTGTAAGCTTACAGTGCAACACGTTCCATTAGACCCTACATAAAGAGTCTTCATAAAACTGGGATCTAAAAATTGCTAAGATTTTTTTTTTCCCCTTAACTGTATGCAGATTATTTTACACAACATTCTTTTAACAAAACAACAAATGCTGATTGGCTGCCGATTTCTGTAAACATGTAAGCAAAAAATACGGACTTGCAAAAACGGGTATCACGGTTGTTTGTCTTTTCACTGGCGTTATTGTTATCTTAAGCATATACTTGAATTTCTTCTTTGCTTGATATGACTGAGACTTTTTTTTATTAATCCACTACATTAACAGCTTTCCAAACCTACACTCAATCTTTTGTGTCATCTTTAAGGAAAACTGAAGAACACTGGGAAGTTAGTTTATAGACTGACAGGTTGCCCCTATATCTTTAATAGTTGTAATGCAAACTAAAGGAGCAGACTTCCAAAATATTGTGAAGTCTGATATCAGAAGATTTATTAAAAAATATTTCATAAGTATTTTAGGTTGTTTGTGTTGTGACTTTGGTACTCTAGCATATGCAGAAGCTCACTGTCTTACACAAAATCACAGAACATTAGGGATTGGAAGGGACCTTGAAAGATCATCTAGTCCAATCCCCCTGCCACAGCAGGATCATGTAGATCAAGTCACACAGAAACATGTCCAGGCAAGTTTTAAATATCTCCAGAGAAAGAGACTCCACAACCCCCAGGGCATCCCCTTCCAGCGCCTGTTACCCTCACTGGGAAGAAGTTCCTTCTTATGTTTATGTGGAACCTCCTATGTTCCAGCTCACACCCACTGCCCCTCTATGATCCTATCACTAGATCATAGAATCATAGAATCATCATGGCTGGAAAGGACCTCCAGGGTCATCGAGTCCAACCTTTTCTCCTAGTGTCTAACCACTAGACCATATCCCTAAGCGCTGCATCCACTCGTTCCTTAAACACCTCCAGGGATGGTGACATCACCACCTCCCTGGGCAATCTATTCCAGCATCTAATCACCCTCTCAGTAAAGAATTTCCTTCTAACATCCAATCTAAACCTCCCCTGATGCAACTTGAGGCCATTTCCCCTCGTCCTATCATCACTAATTGGAGAAAAGAGACCAACACCAGCCTTGCTACAACCTCCTTTCAGGTAGTTGTAGAGGGCAATAAGGTCCCCTCTCAGTCTTCTCTTCTCCAGACTAAACAACCCCAGCCCCCTCAGCCTCTCCTCATAGGGCATGTCCTCCAGCCCCTTCACCAACTTGGCTGCCCTTCTTTGGACTCGCTCCAGCACCTCAATGTCCTTCCTGAACTGTGGTGACCCAAACTGGACACAGTACTTGAGGTGCAGTCTCACAAGTGCCGAGTATAGGGGCACAAAGCAGAGCCTGGCTCCATCCTCCTGACACCTACCCTTCACATATTTGTCAACGTTAATCGGGTCACCCCTCAGTCTCCTCCAAGCTAAAGAGACCCAGCTCCCTCAGTCTTTCCTCATCAGGCAGGTGTTCTACTTCCTTCACCATCTTTGTGGCTCCGCACTGGACTCTCTCTAGCAGTTCTGTGTGCACCTTTTACATAATTTCAACATTGTGTTTTGTCAAGAAATGCTGTACTTAAGGCTTGTAATACCACTTCTATCAAATATCTTCTATCAAATGCTTTTCTCAAATCCTCGGGGCTTCTCCCAAGTTAGTTATTCTCAGGTTTAGGTTTTTATTGTTGAAAAATGTGACTGTTTTTAAGATCCATTTGGTAGGTTGGTTTTGTTTTCTGATATCATAAGGAAAATGTGTTTGTGCTTTGGGATATTTCAATGAACAGAAAGAATCCAGAATGTCACTGAAATAATTTTGAACGAAATTTAGCTGTGTGTATCACATAAGAAATGTGTGCTTGGGCAAAGTGTGGGAAATCCTGGAAATCATACTACAAATATAAACCATACACAGTTGTTCAATTTTTTTAAGCTTTTACATTAGGCACAATGTTCCTATTTATGTGTATGCATATTTGTATATGTTGATACCTACCTATGCTTTGAAATCGGTGTGCTTGTGTTTATTTGCATTATTGCACATTTAAACAAATGCATTTAATGCATCTATTTGAATGTGACACATCGTATACATGTGAGAACATTAGCATCTTAATGAGAGATTTGAAGACTAAAACACATTATGGCTAAGATTTTCTTATTTACAAAGGTTCTGAAATTAAAAGTTATGGTCCCACTGCATTTAAATACAATTACAAAACCATGAAAACCAACGTCGCCAGTCTACACTGCAAAGAAATTATTAAAGAACCATCCCGCTCATTCTGGGTTTCATAATTTTAAATTTCTTACTGTGAGTTTATGTAAAATCTCAACCATAACAATCAGCTGTTTCTTTGCATCTGATTTATAACTTTAGAGTGTATTCTGCATGTTGAAATGTGAATTAGAAAAAGAAGAATCATTCTGAAAAACAAACCAACTAATTAGTAGTATTATGTTCTTATATTGCCAAGTATGATACCTGTTCCTAAACACATGGTGAAGATCATATATATTTATACATGCATGTTTTTATCTCAGGGAGTCAACTACTTTATGTCCAAGGGCATACTGGATGATTCGCCAAAAGAAATAGCTAAGTTTATCTTTTGCACAAGAACACTGAACTGGAAGAAGCTGAGAATCTACCTTGATGAAAGGTAATACGAGTTTTTCTGGAGACCTTTTCTATTAATTTTCAATGTACAGCACTTTCAACAATATTGTGGTTGTATTTATGCAATTTTAATGATCTAAAAAGTAAAGAAAATGCAGCTTAGTAACACAACTGCTAAATCTGAACAGGCACTCAGTTCAATCATTTATGTGATGGTAAGTTTATAAGAACCCATGAAGATACCACCTGTACCTGGTAAATCGGTTTTTTGTGCATTTTTGTATTTTTAGACATGAAACGTTTTGGAGTGACAGTGAGCATTTAAACTGCACAAAACAATCTTGTTTCTGTGTGACATTCAGATTCTGTAGATATCCTGCTGCTTTTTTTTACTTGAAGTTTCTTTTCTTGTCCCCTGACCAGTATGGGTGTTAATCAGGAAAAGCAGTTACCACTTTACCAAGTGATCACAAAATCACAGAACGTTAGGGATTGGGAGGGACCTCAAAAGATCATCTAGGCCAATCCCCCTGCCACAGGGGGATCACCTGGAACAAGTCACACAGGAACATATCCAGGTGGGTTTTAAACATCTCCAGAGATGTTAAGGCAGCCCCTTCCAGTGCTCTGTCATCCTCATAGTAAACAAGTTCCTTCTCATACTGATGTGGACTCTCCTATATTCCAGCTCACACTGATTGCCCCATGTCCTATCACTATATCCTAGGATATAGAATAGAATTATAGAATCATTAGGGATTGGAAGGGACCTCGAAAGATGGTCTAGTCCAATCCCCCTGCCACAGCAGGATCACCTAGACCAAGTCATAGTCAGTCAGGGTTAGAAGGGACCACAGGATCATCCAGTTCCAACTCCCCTACCATGGTCAAGGACACCCCACCCTAGATCAGGCTGGCCAGAGCCTCATCCAGCCTGGCCTTAAACACCTCCAAGGACGGGGCTTCCACCACCTTCCTGGGCAACGCGTTCCAAGCTCTCACCACTCTCACGGTGAAGAACTTTCTTCTCATGTCCAATCTAAATCTACCCATCTCCAGCTTTGCTTCATTCCCCCTAGTCCTGTCACTACACTGAGCAGAGCCTCGCTCCATCCTCCTGACACCCACCCTTCACATACATTAATGAGGTAGCCCCTCAGTCTCTTCTCCAAACTAAAGAGACCCAGCTCCCTCAGCCTTTCCTCATAAGGCAAAACTTCATACTCCCTGTATCATCTTTGTAGCTCCAAGCTGAATGCAATAATAGCTTTATGACTAATGGTCAGTCATCTAACCACTACTTGGTTGTCTGACATTTCTCAAACTAAAGTCGTGCTTACCTCCTAAGATGCAATAGAACATCCTGTTGGAGACAGCATGAGCTGCAGTAGGAAACACTTCTGCTGCAGCATGTTCTACCTCCACAATGCTTTCACTTGCCCTCCAGGTTACCTTTAAGTTGTGGTAGTGCAGTATCAGCGAAGAGGAGTGCCAGCATGTTGAAAAGAAAGAGGAGGAGAGTAATTACTGGACCTAAGTAGCAAGAGCAGAGGGGCAGCAGCACTTGTAGCAGGAATCATCTCCTGCTCCTCATCCTTCTCAGTTTGTACCACTAACGTAATAAAAGGAGTTGTTCTGTAGTGTTACCACTGTGATGGTCCTGTGCTGTAAAAGTTGAGGTTATCAAGTTTTTTGCAATGAAAGAAATACAAACCCATTTAACAGATGTGATTGCAGATTAGTATTAACAGCCCCTACTGCTGTTCATCTTCCCTTTGTAAATAATGTAACGTAAAGTCTAGGTTCCAAATGTTGGAAATCCCCTCGTAGTACTGAAGTGCTTCATAGAAGGGATAAACATATGAAGAGTATTTGGTTCACTTCAAATTTGCTTTCAAATTTCCTTCAGATGTCTTTCGCATATCTGCTCGTGTAGGCTAGTCTGAATCCTTTAGAAGTTTGTGATCATTGGAAAACATTTGAGAGCTTTACACCCCGATGGACTTTAAAAGGGCATTGGATGTCAATTTTGTCAAACTTAATCCTGATTTTAACAAGATATTCCTGTAACAGCTTCTAGTTAGACACCAAAATGTGTGACACACATGAATCTGCTTCCTTTACCATCTTTAATGGTTTTGTCAGTTTAAAGGAAGGGGAGCCTTTATGTAGGCTTTGATTGAATGAGCACATAAAGAAACTTAGAACTGTGGTTAACGTATACTTTTTATGGTTTTGGCTACTATTTTGTCTGAACAGCACATGTTTTTATTATTTTTGGGCTGTTAGTAATAATTTTCTTTGTCACGCAGCAAAAAAGAAAGCTCAGACTATTACAAAGCTTTCATTCTCTGGAGATGTTTAAAACCTGCCTGGATATGTTCCTGTGCAACTTGGTCTAGGTGATCCTGCTGTGGCAGGGGGATTGAACTTCCAATCCCTAATGATTCCATGATTCTATGATTGTGGTTTTTTAAACTCTACATTTTCATATTTAAACAGTGAAAAGAAACTGCTCTAATTACGTGGGATTTCATTTTGCCAGGAGAGATGTTTTGGATGACCTTGTGACGCTGCACAACTTCAGAAATCAGTTCTTACCTAATGCACTGAGAGAGTTCTTCAGACACATTCATGCTCCTGAGGAGCGTGGGGAGTACCTTGAGACTCTCATAACAAAGTTCTCCCATAGATTCTGTGCTTGTAACCCGGATTTGATGAGGGAGCTTGGCCTTAGCCCTGGTAAGCAAAAAACACCTTTGGTTCCGTGGGTTGGCAGTCTTTGTATTTCTGAGTGATGCCACTGTTTATGGTACAAAATGATCACCTAAACAAGTATTTCTGAAAATATGAACACAGCTTGAGGGGCTTCAATATACAGGTGTCATCCCACTCAGGCTGGTAAAAGCCTCCCAACGAAAATAACATACAGATTCTTTTCTTAGACCTAGCTGATAATTGGGGTTTATTTTCGTATTATCTTCCTTCACTTTTGTGTGTGCCTAGGCTCCATACTATCTCTTAACATCCCTCTTGCAAAGCCTTACTTAACGTTTTAACTTGTGGATAGTCCCACAGCAACCAGAGAAAATTTGGGCCCTTGCTCAATTTAACGGCCATTTCTGATATCGTTGGGGGACAGCCGGTTTTCATCATTGGGACTGCTTACGTTCTTAGAGATAAGCTTTAGCAGGATGTTGGCTTCAGTTTAGAAAAACTTCAGGAATCTCTTTAAATGAATGCATGTAAATCACTCGATGACTTCTGCATCACGTAGAAGCATTAAGAGATTTGTAAATTCTCACTTGGCAATATACTGACATTATCACTTTGTGAATTGCTGTATTAAATTTTGCTTCTCTGGGATGCCCTTTTGAATTGTTATCTACCCATTAGATATCATCTGTCCATTAGATATCTATCCATAAAATATATTAAATATATATTGTATGTATATAAATAAATAGATACATAAATTATTGTAAGCCCAGATGATGCAGAAGGGGTTTGGACAAAGAACAGTATTTTTAATCTTCACAGTTTACTTTTTAATGTTTTGTTTCGCTTATTCTTTGTCATCCAGATGCAGTTTACGTACTGTGTTACTCTTTGATCCTGCTTTCCATTGATCTGACAAGCCCTCACGTGAAGAACAAAATGTCAAAGAGGGAATTCATCCGAAACACACGGCGAGCTGCACAGAACATTAGTGAAGATTTTGTAGGGCACCTTTATGACAACATCTACCTTATTGGCCACGTGGCTGCCTAAAAGCACAATTTGCTAGCACTTAACAATTTGTAATTTTCAGAATCCACCACTTCTAGAAATTAAATATTTTGTAGAAATGGGGGTTATTTTAGTGCTGGTCATTCTAACCTCTGTATGCAATCAAAGTTTGTGTGTCTACGTCTGTGTATGTGTAAACTACCTTTTCTATCTATTTCCTGTGGGAACGGAAGGATTTGGAGGTTTGTTTTTTCATAATTGTTTTTTCAGTTTTGCACAAAACAATGCCATTAGTCTGATGCAGCCATTTCCGAATGTTAAACTGACAGTGCAAGCTGACCAAGTGGTGAATTTGTGCGTTAGATATGCTTGAAATTTTAATAAGTTTGTTCTTTTTAGAATACCACATGATGTGTATATATTTAACAGAAAAGATTTATAATCATAATTATTTTATTGTAAAATATTTTAACTGAAGTTTCTCCTTTTATCTCTTAAAATAGTCTTGTACTTCTTTGGGTTTTGCGTTTTTTTTTACAATGCTGACTACCTCATATACATAAGTCAGAGAAACATTGGTCTGGATACTACAATAAAAGTGTCATAGATGATCTTTTGAGGTCCCTTCCAGTCCCTAATGATTCTATGATTAACAGAGAGCATGAACTATGTTGCAGACACTAGTTACTGGGGACACAGGACAGCTACAGTCATCTATTCAGCATGATAAGCAAGGAGAAATCTCAGTAGAAGTGGCAGGGGCAGGTAATGTGTTGCTGCTTTCAACTGCTTCCCTCAGTCTGGAAGTGTTAATGATGAAAATGCCTAAGCAAATCTGTACCAGACGACTCATGGCTGAAGCTGTTAAAAACTGACTGTGCAAGATTAGAGCAGTGAGTGGACAGCACTGGATGGCTGCTTCAGACTAAGTTACTCTAAATCTGTCATGTAGCTAAGCTTTAAATAGTTCTAGGTGTACCAAAATACCAACCGTGTTTTCAGTCTAGTTGTGTCTCGCCTTGTCAGAAGCGTGTAGAACATTAGCAGTGCAACAGCCATGCATGTGTGGGAAGGGGCTAGAGCACAAGCCCTACAAGAAGTGGCTGAGGAAACTGGGGTTATTTAGCCTGAAGATGAAGTTCACCATGACCCTGTACCTGATCATGACCTGGAAGGAGATTGTAGCAAGGTAGGCATCAGTCTCTTTTCCCAAGTAACAAGCAGTAGGACTAGAGGAAATGGCCTCAGGTTGCACTGGGTAGGTTTGGGTTAGACACTAGGAAAAAGTTATTCAGGAAATTAGTGGAGTCACCATCCCTGGAGGTGTTTAGAAGACCACTTGTAGATGTGGTGCTGAGGGACAGAGTTCCATAGAATCATAAGCGATTGGAAGGGACCACGAAAGATCGTCTAATCTGATCCCCTTGCCACAGCAGGACCACCTAGACCAAGTCGCACAGGAACAAATCCAGGCGGGTCTTTTAGTGGTAACTTGACCATTCTGGGTTAGTAGTTGGAATTGATCTTAAAGTTCTCTTCTAATCAAAATGATCTTTGATTCAGTGAGTCAAATGAGGATTTGCCTGGATTTTGTTGAGATAACTTACAGAACAATCCTTTTCTTAAAATGATATTGGTTATGATTCTATGATTCTGTGTAGCTAAAATAAGTTGTTCCTGATTATGCATATCCTGATTAGGGCATAACCAGGTGGATGGATGATGGCAGAGTGTTGGATGTGATCTATCTTGACTTAAGTAAGGCATTTGACATGGTCTCTCACACCATCCTCACAGCCAAATTGAGGCAGTGTGGTCTAGATTTTCGGGTAATAATGTGGATCATAAACTGGCTACAGGGTAGAAGTCAGAGAGTGGTGGTCAATGGGACAGAGTGTAGTTGGAGGCCTGTATCTAGTGGAGTGCGCCAGGGGTCGGTGCTGGGACCGGTCCTGTTCAATCTATTCATTGATGACTTGGATGAGGGATTGGCATGCACTGTCAGCAAGTTTGCTGATGACACAAAGGTGGGTGGTGTTGCTGACACCCCTGCAGACTGTGCTGCCATTCAGTAAGACCTGGACAGGCTGAAGAGCTGCACATAGAGAAATTGAATGAAGTATCAGAAGGGTTAAGTGTAGAGTCTGCATGTGGGCAAGAACAACCTCAGGTACCAGTATAGGCTGGGGACTGCCCTTTTTTTTTTTTTTTACTACTTGGCCTTCAGGCTAGTGTAACTGCAATTTGCAGTTGTGTAGCCTACATAGCCAATGGCTGGAGCCAGCAATCTTCCAGCCACATTCTATACTATCACTCCCCTCTCTCAGAATAACTTCTCAGTGCTTTACCCCTCGGCATTTTTATGTATTTCAGAAAACCCAAGGGAGCATTTCACAGTGGCCAATTAATCCTAAACAAACAGAGAGTATATAGGACATCAGGGAGCTTTGTGTAAGGCACAAGTGTCTGGTCCTGTGAAAAAACCAAACAGACAAGCTGGAAAACGCTTAACCTAATCTGCAAAACCAATAAAACCGGGTAACTGTTCCTATGCTCCTCAGAGTGATCTTACACAAAGTCTGCAGAATGTGGTTTTCTAGAAAGCAGTACTCAGAAGTTACACACTTCAAAATTCACTCAATTATTCTTTTTAAGTTAGAACTAATCTTATTAGGAAAAGTTTTCCTCTCAAACTATAAATGCAGAGCAGACCTAATTCTCTCCTGACTAGTGTTTATGTTGGCGTAAGTGATCCTGATTTTGAGTTTGCACTGATACAAGAGTACAGGTTGTTGATCCTCGTTGCTCTTAATTTCCAGTTACTGTCGGTTTGTGTTCTCAAACAGATACAGGAAAAAGCATCTGGGCAGACAGAAACGTGCTGTTTTTCTGGAATAGATGAGTACGTCTGTTAATGGTGCTTGCAGAGCTTAGGGGCCAACACCACAGCCAAGAATCACAGAACATTAGGGATTGGAAAGGACCAGAGCAGGACCACCTAGACCAAGTTGCACAGGAACATGTCCAGGTGGATTTTAAATGTCTCCAGAGAAGGAGACTCCTCAACTCCCCTGGGCAGCCCATCCCAGTGCTTTGTCACCCTCACGGGGAAGAAGTTCCTTCTCACATTTATATGGAACCTTCTCTGTTCCAGCTCACACCCATTGTCCCTTGTCATACACAAAACAACAGATAAGCACAGCTTTAGCTTTTTTAAATAAAGCCACTTCAACATACAACATCCCAAGCAATTGTAAGCTGGACACACATTTGTCAGTGTGAAGTGGGCAAGAAATTTGCGTTCAGGAAAAGAAAGAATTCAGTTTGTTCTCTTGAACCTTTCCCTCCCACCCCCCACAATTCAAAATGCAGATTCAGGAATATAAAGTGTTTAGCTGGGCAAATAAATGTTCCTGTTTCCTCCTGAGTGTGCCTCAGTTTATTAATGTTCTTTACCTACTTGATCATGTTAAAATGTCAAAATAACAATGCTAAGTATTTAGGGAAGTCAGATTTACTGTCCTTAGATTGGATTGGGATTTTTTTTTCTTTCCACATATTTCATGCAGGTATCAAAACTAATAAACGTTAAGGCTGACAACTTGTTCTCTGCCATTGTGAAGTCTACCATTCTAATCTCTAAAGCGCTATTAAAATGGACAAAGGACAGACTTAAAGGATTTCCTGTGTTTCCCATAGGCACATTACGGTTTCGTTTTGCCTTAAAGAGAGATCATAGGCAAACTTTATATTCTACATACAACTTTCCACGCAATTTTAATGAGATGTAGTCTTCTGCGATCTTCTAATGTCTTTTAACAGAAGGTAAAGATTTTAGTGAGATATAGTTTTCTGTGACCTTCTAATATCTTTTAACAGAAGATTTTTTCACAGAATGGATGTAATTAAATCAAAACCAGATAGCTAGTGGTGGTAGAGAAAATAATGTGTAAAAAGAGATCACACTACTTTCACATTTCGGTGATATTTGGGGTTGGACTAGATGATCGTTTGAGGTCCCTTCCAATCCTTTCTTACTCATACAAACAAGCACAGAGAAAAGACAGATTAGGAAATGTTTACACCTAACTCTTCTAGTCCCTATGTAAATTTGTTTTTCATTACAAAGGAACTTCCTGCAGCTTAAAATGTCTTTTTAAAAGACATTTTTTTAAATGTCTTTAAAAATGTTGCTTTAAAATGTCTTTTGAAAAAACTGACTGTTGGTTGGGAGGCTCTAATTTCCAGTTTCACAGCATCTGACACAGGAAGCAAACAGGACACGCTGTGTGAATTTCCAGCAAGCCAACAAAGGTGTTCTTTTTCTTAAGCTTAAAAATGCTACATGCTGATTCTGCACTCAGGACTGATACCGAGCATATTTTTGTGAAAGCAGCACGGTCAGGGTACCGGTTCTTTTCAGAGCAAATACTCATTTATAAAAGTTAGCTTTCCCCTTGGCAGTGTTGGAGAGGAATGTTGGATTTAATTTAAAATGATTAATGAGATTTTGTCAGACTCCCTGCCTTTACCGCCACTGCAGTTTGTCAGCACAACAACCTGGGAAACCCGGACGCCGCTCTGTCGCCCAAAACAGCTTACCACGAGAAAAATAAACTGGAGTAACTAGTGCCAGGTACACGTCAATGGTATTGCCTTTCGGTTGTTGAAAGTTTAAGCTGGGACGTTTACACGTTCTGAGTAAGTGAACCTCATTCGTTATTTCAATTGACACTGGATAGCGGTGTGAACAGTGTTTTCAGAGCAGGCATGACCGCTGTTATTATTAACCTTCTGGACAATCCTATAACAATCCTATAACTGTTTTCAGAGCAGGCATGACTGCTGTTATTATTAACCTTCTGGACAATCCTATAACTTATGCAGATGGGAAATAAAAAAAATCAAAGCTTGTTCAGGTAATTTTCGCTGGAGAAAGACCATCTATGCAACCTGTCTCCTATTTGGCGATACTCCATTAGGAGGATACTCTGAGCCCTATGAAAGTGCATAGATAGACAGATGGCAGAGAAATGCTCTGTTAAACTCACAGAATCATAGAATAATAGAATCATTGGGATTGGAAGGGACCTCAAAAGATCATCTGGTCCAATACCCCTGCCACAGCACAATCACCTAGACCAAGTCACCCAGGAACACATGCAGGCGGGTTTTAAACATCTCCAGTGAAGGATACTCCACAACCCCCCTGGGCAGCCCCTTCCAGTGCTCCACCGCCTTCTATGGGAAGAAGTTCCTTCTCATACTCCTTGTGGGGTGTGATGCCCCAAGTACTCTTTGCATCGCATTTATCTTAGCATGTGTTAAAGAAGAATCTTCACAGCTGCTGTTTCACTGTCTTCACATCCAGAATTTAAACTAGTTGTCCTAATGACACATATAGATTTAAATAGATGTTTAGAAGTAGAGACCTTAAGCTTTCTTGCCTTCTACAGCATTAATTGCCTGAATGGCAAAACAAGCAAGAAAAATCAGGCAGCTCTATCAGAAGTGCTAGAGAAGCGCCTTAGACAGATCCTATTTGAAACCACAAAGATCCTGAAATGTATTGACAAATCCATTAAATGAGCAATCATTTGTAATAATAAGTGGTTAAGCACAGATCAAGATTTATGGTCCAGGTCTGTCCAAAGACACAAATCACTAAAAAGGAGAGGAGAGCCAAAATAAAAACCAGTTTGTTCAGTCAGGCTTCTGACTAAATTTTGCTAAAAGTTTTCACTACAATTTCTCACTGAATTTGTTTGATTGCAATGCAGATAGAGACAAAGATTTGAAAAGGTGAGATGAAGGGTTTCTGTAAGAGGATAACTTGGTCCCAGCTGTGTTATCCCAGGCAGATGGCAGGGAAATGCTCTGTTAAACTCACAGAATCATAGAATAATAGAATCATACAATCATCAGGGATCAGAAGAGACCTCGAAAGACCATCCAGTCTGATCGTCCTGCCACAGCAGAATCACCTAGACCAAGTTGCACAGGAACTCATCCAAGCAGGTCTTAAACATCTCCAGTGAAGGAGACTCCACAACTCCCCTGGGCAGCCTGTTCCAGTGCTCTGTCACCCTCCTCACGTTAGTGGAGGCTGATCAACAATCTTTAAGCTGTTTTAGAAGTTGTTCGCTACAGGCTGGAACCAAGCAGAACATAACACTTGGTGGGGCTTATCCGCATTGCCATTGCAACAGACCAACTGAGAAACACTCTAGTAAAATTCTGTCCCCACCACCGTCTAAAGTAGTTCATGGGAGTAGAGTCAGGATTTTGTTAGAGTTTGGAAGATGCAAAGGCTTAGAAGTATCTTTAGTTCCTTACCATCTGACAGACTACGGTCTCAGCACACTGTTTAGGCTGATTAATGTCACCCTTCCAAACCCTAATGTTCTGCGACTCTCTGAGGGCTTCATGGTTTCTACAAGCCGTGCAAGTGATAGTGCAACATACTGTTACTTCATTCAAGAAATGCTTTAGTAAAAAAGCATTTAATTTCAGAGGAAAAAAACAAGTAAAATTCATGGCCATGGTGCACAGCAGGTCCATAAAGTAAATAACAGAGTCCACCTGCAGATGCAAATAAAATATTCATCTTTAAAAACTAAGTTTTCTCAAAAAACAAGAGTTCTCTAAACTAAATTTTAGTTTTAAACAAAACGTTTTTGTAAACTACAACCTAACTCTGTCAAGTTGTTAAGGTACCCTTATATATTCATCCCCTTTGTTGCAAATTCTCAAGGCACAGGTGTATCACATAAAGGGTATCATAGACTCATAGAATCATTAAGGATTGGAAGGGACCTCGAAAGGTCATCTAGTCCAATCCCCCTCTCCAGGACAAAGCAGCTCAGGGGGCTTTTCCTTGGTGATCACTACCCAGAAGAAAGGGTCTGAGTTTCGGATCACTGCAACATAAGGGCAAGAATCCACCATTTCTGCAGCGTTTCAGTGAAACTCCTAATTTACACCAGCTCAGAATGTGCCCTTGGGAGTCCTGAAACTTGATTTTCTCCTACTCTGATGTGCAGCTATCTCGCTGCATTACTGGGATTCTTTAGACCTGTTGTACTCTGTGGTATGAGAGTGAGGAACCCGAAGTCCCTCTGCAAGGAAAACACTCGGTGTCAGAGAGTACAAACACCACACTGTGCAGAGCTCCTCTTTTATCAAGAGATCATGGAAACCCCTACAGAGGGATTGCAAGGATCTATCCCCGGATAAAATATGTTTCAAATTAAGGAAGACTAGAAATGACTGCAACACAAAGAACATGTTGCAGATTTGAAAATCTGGTAAACTCATGTCTTTTCCAGAGATATCAATTGCATTGTGTTCTAAAGCGGCCAGGCTTCATGTTTTTCAGCCACATACTCTTGAAATGGTGTCCCTCACTTTCAGGCTAATAGAATTTTTTTAAGTCTTCAACTTGCTCAGACAAGCGAGTTTATCTTTTTTCTAAGTTCCCTTGCTGTCATTGAAGTACATATGGTGGCTCGACTTCCTAACAATACGTCCTGCTTTTGCACTGTGATTTTCTGGCTTAGCCTCTCTCTTGGAAAGGCTTGGGGAGTGTAAATACTACAAGGCTGACGAGGTATATATGTATACATTTATGCCTTGGTATAGCCTAGGCTCCTGGTCTGCCTGCTTGCCAGAGTGATTGATTGACTGCGTCCCAGAAGATGTTTATAGCAGCAGGCAGGTCCTGCGCTTGCACAGATCTGCAGACACCCAAAGCACCCCCTGGTCCCGCTACTGGCTCCGCTCCTGCCTCAGACGGGAGCTCAGTGCGATTATAGCACACCGATACCACCGGGGAGCTACCCTTCCTCCTCCTCCTCCCTGTTGCAGCCGCGGATGGCGGCGAAGCGAAGCTGCCCTCGGCGATGGCGACCCGAGAAAATTAATCACCTTGTCCTTGCCCGGGCTTCAAGAAGACGGGGAGTGAGGGAGCTGGAGATGGAAGTGGGGAGAGCCGGGTGATTTGTTCCTCCCCTGTTTCAGGAGGGTCCCCTGCCGGGAGACAACCGGGTCACTCTGCAGCTGCTTCGCTTGGAGCCAAAAATAAAACAGGAATATAAAAACCGAGCTGGCGGCGGGTGAGGGATCCTCACGCAGACGCTCCATTTATTTTAATGCCCTCGAACCCGAGTTCCGCCCGGCTCCACCTGCCAAGGCGTCGGGCCAGGAGGATCCCCTTGCTGCCACTCCCGCTTTCCTGGGGGGTCTTCTTCATATGTGTCCCATTACCATCATTTGCTTCTAGGATGAGGGGGATTAAAGCGGTTCGAATGAAAAATAATTCAATCATCCTTCACGATTAGAATGAAAAATAATTAAAGTGATCCTTCTGTTTACCCCTCGGTGCCGGTCGCAATTGGAAAGGGAGACGGGACCCTACCTAGAGTAGCCGAGGTAGGGTTGGGGTCTCTGTGAGGGGGAGGTCGGTTCTTTTTAAAGGAAAGGAAGCAAATGGTGGCGGGGGGAGCGAACCCTCGCAACTGTCAGCTGTTTTCCAAACACTACATTAATGCTGGCCAGATCTTTGTCGTAACGTGACCCTACTGTTTTCAAAAGTGTTTCCCAACTTGTAGTCGTTTGTTAAGTCTCAGCATTGAAGACTGAAAGCAAAATAACTCAACCCGCTCAGATGCTCTGGGGTTTAGTTGTTGTTTGGGGGTAGGAAGGTGGAGAACATGTTTTTGGCAGTTTGTTCGTTTGTTTGGGGTTGGGGTTTTTTTCCCCGAGACAAAGCAAATTCCTATATTTCACCACTAAAGCCATAATCCTGAGGAAAAGATTTAAACACTTAACCACGGGCATGCTTTAACGGGACGAAGGGACAACCATTTCTTCACCTTGTTTTCTGTTTCAAGGAAAGCATTCTGAAAAGTTTCTGATTAAGATGGATTATTCATACTGCTTGTGTCAGTTCAAGTGAGAACTGCTGCGCCTTCACACTGAGTCTACGTGCTCCTTTATGTATCCTGAGGAACCCATAATTCAATCTTTACCATTGGACTAGATGATCTTTCGAGGGCCCTTCCAATCCCTACTGATTCTATGATCTTCGTGTGCACGGATAAAATTAAGAGTTTAGGACAAAGTCCAAGAGGAAANCCCCCCCCCCCCCCCCCCCCCCCCCCCCCCAATAACGTTAACATTAAAGAGAGAATTAGGAGCCCACCTGGGGAAATTCGCGTGGCAGATTTCCAGTGACACAAGCAGGGAGCCCATCGCAAAGCCGGGGAAAGCTGAGTTAACTGAACCCTCGCATCTGATTTTCCTCCAAGTGACGCCCAGTGAATCCCAGTGCGGTGACTGGGGCGGGCTGGGAGGCGGTAGGAAGGCAGGGGTTGCCGTTGCCGGCAGCGCTGCTCCTCGGCCGAGGTCTCCTCTCCCAGAGCCGCGAAGGTACTAGAACCAGTCTATTCGTGTCGACAAGACAGAGACGGCGACCCAGGCCACCCATTACAACTGGGTAACATCGAGTTAATCTCACTATTACACCCCGACAGGCACTTGTGGAGGAAGAAGATGAGCCGGAGGCACCGAGAAAATGCCGAGTTTACAGCTGTGATACCTTTGCTACCGGAAGGCAGAGCTTCAGGGCAGGCAGTGCCTTTTACCGAGTACATCGTCCGACAACAAGCAGATCACAAAGATCTGCAGGGGAGAAGAACATTTCTGCGCTCCCCGCAGGCAAGAAAATCCCGACAGTTAATCGGGGAGGAGACTCCGCGTGCTCCCAGCTGCTCTTTCGTCAAAGAGCTCCTCTGGCTCCGGCCAAATTCACCCTGCGGGGTGTTGGTGTTTTGAAAAGAGTGGCTCTTTCAGGGTGAAAGTGAAGTACAGACGCTTCTTTCCCTCGATGAAGAGGGGGAAAAATAATAAATCCCGTTTGCTGTTAATTTTCAGCTACTAGAGAAGTTATTGACTTCAAATAATAGTCTTTCCTCTATAAAAGTTACTAGCCTCCGTTCAAAGCTACTGAAAAGCTCACCGGGCAAACCGGAGCCTAAATCCCTGCATTCATTTGGCAGCAATTTGCTGAGCAAATACTCGTTATTACTGCTCTGCGTCCTTTACCCGACGGCTCTCATCCACGAGCCCGGCGCTGTGATTTCTACCCACCGAAGCGCTCATTAATGCTGCAATTAGCGCTGCGAGGCCAAATTACCAATAAAACCAGCACCGCGGCTCTGCTGGGTGGTTCTTGTCAGAGGCTTTACCGGAGCGCCGTTTTGTCTAAAGCCGCCTTTCCTGATCTTATTACCGGCCGCTCCTGGTTTAGTGTTTATAGACAATAAAATCTCCCGCCTGCCCCACTCGGGACGGGGGCGGAGTTGGGGTGGGGGGGCAGTCGGCCGCGACCCCCACCAGTACCCCGCACAAGACTCAGAGCAGGTGGCGGTTCCACGCAGTTCTTCTTTTTCCCCGTTTTAATGCAAACTAGAGAAACGCTCGGCTTCAGCCCCTCCTCCTCCCGGGGTGCGGGGAGCGCAGGCAGCGGCCGCCGGACAGGGAAAGCCTCGGCTCAGCGTTGCCGGGGGTGTCTGCCCCTCGACATGGGATGAGCAGACGCCCGCACATAGGAGAAGGGGCCCTCCTCGGGGTGCCAAACCCGAACCTCTCCCTCAAACGAACCAAGTCTGCTCAAAACAAACAAACGAAGAATTACAGTGGCCAAACCAGTTTTACCTTTCGTGCCAAGAGGGTTCCCATCACTGTCCCTTCTGACGGGACAAGGTCTACTCAGAGATCCAGTCTCCTCTGGTAGCCACTGTCACCTGGAATAACACAGGACTGGGTGTCACCCCCCCCGATTGGGGCTCAGCCTCCCCCCACCCTCTAGCCCCAGCCATATAAGGCGCTCCGGTATAGCCCGGGAGGACCCGCTGGTGACAAGAACTGCCTCGGCCGCTTCGGGTCATCTCACCCCAGCCCCTGAAGCCCCGGGAAATCGTCACTCTCTTCCTCTAACAATAGCCTGGTGGGTTTTTTTGTTTTCCTTTTTTCCGAGGGGATGTGCCGGGGCTGGGCTCTGCGTGCCTGCTCCGACCTGCCGAGGAGAAGGTGCTCCCCTCAGACACGCAGCTTCGCCGAGGCGGGGGGTAGGGGCTCGGCCGAACCTTCCTCCGCCCCGACGGCTCAAGCTCCGCTCCGGCACCGGGACGCTGGTTTTAGGAGTCGGGCTGGACTTCCTGACTCGGCTGTGTGATTTGAAACTCCCTCCGGAGAAACACAAATAAATAAAACTTCTTCGGCAGGAGGAAAAAGGAAACCCCAAACCCAATCCCCACACTGACAGGAGCCGCGAACGTTGAATGCGTGTAGGGACAGGAGAAAGAGCAAAAGCAAACAAATCTCGGTTACCTAATTGAAAGGCAGAAGCGAGCCCTTTGTGTACACGGGGCTTCAGCGAGAGGAAAGCCAGAGCTCAGGGCAGACAGAGAAGGGGGCGGCGGCGGAGGCTCCCCTTGGCTGTGCCGTCGGCGGGAGATTTACTTTCCTCTTTAGCTCCAGCCCAGCCGTCTCTCCCCAGCCGAACGAGACAAAAAGAAGACTATTAGGAGTCCAGTAAGAAAGGAGAAAAGACTCGGCGCACGGAAAGTTTCCACCGGGGCACTGGAGGGGGATTTATCTGGGAAGGTAGAAAGGAAAGAAGTGGCTGCGCCTACCCGAGACCAGCCGATCCGCAACACCGATGGCAAGGCTGGAAAGGTGCAACCAAAAGACAGTGGAAGGAAATACCCGCTCTTATTTATAGAATTGTTTTATAGCTGAAAATAACCGGTGCTACTCGTTAGCGGGACTAAGGAAAGCACGGGGTCTTTTAGCTGGGTAACAAGAGCTCTGCCAGGGTTTGCTGTTTTCGCTGTATTCCTACTAACTTATTTCTTCACAAATGAATCAAGCACGGTCTCAGAAACCAGTTATAGCTTAATTATTCGGGGCAAAACCTGAAAGCTACTAATTCTAAGCTAATACAATAAGGGACAGAAAACGAATCTCAAGAGAAAGGGTTGAGGTGCCTCTCACATACAGCTCACGAGTTTTTCTGATTGTGATCAGAAATTCCCTAAACGCAGACACTACCGTACCCTTTCGCCGGAGCCGTGAAGTTATTCACGCCACACTCATTTGAGGAATTAGTCTCTTCATCTTGAGAGGGTGCGTAGTAACAACAGATGCTTTGGACACATGCTTTCAGACTGTGAATTAATCTTATTCCTTCCCGTAAACCCTTGGTCACCCACGGCATTTAATAATATCTGCAATTAACAGCTTCGATTTAATGGTGCACAGCGCTCTCCACTTGAAAATACGCTGCTGATCTGCAGTTTGCCCATTTCGATGTTACTGCCATACTCGGAAAACCTCAAACTCCATCTCAAACACGACCTTTCAGGTATTCTTCTGCAAGTGATCCCTACCAGTCCCAAACAGGTCTGCAACAGTTTAGCCTTTTCACAATCCAGTCTTTCCCTGGACACTGATTTCAGTATCATTTCCATTAAACCCAGTAGGCTGGTAACTCTGCAGACAGCGCAATCAGTTCTACTCAGCTAAGAAATAAAAACCAGTCTGTTAACAAACATTTTCTAAGCTGAATTAACCAACACATGTTCCTAACAACTATCAGTACTTGTGATGTACATTTGGATATACATACTGGGAAGTACACATGTGTTGTGGATGCAGGTAGAAACATTTTTACAACTGGTTCCTGTGAGACTTGGTCTAGGGGATCCTGCTCTGGCAGGGGGATTGGACTAGATGATCTTGCGAGGTCCCTTCCAATCCCTAATGTTCTGTGATTCTGTGACTATCAAGAATATTTTCTTGATAGACAGGTGCATATCTGGTTTTGCCAGGAACAGAGGGATTGAAGAGAACCTGTTCAGTGTCATCAGCACTAGGTAGTGTTGTGCATACGCTCCTAATCAGATAGTGCAACCGCAGAAGAGTGACGGCTTCTCAACTTACCCTAGGGCATTGTAACAATGATTGAAGAAAGTCTTAAGAAAAAATAGCTGTCGCCTTAGTCTACGGTCAGAATTTCTACTACCTCCATTTTCCAACTGCCAGAAATGGTGCTTTGAAATATGCAGTTTTCACATAGAAAGACAAAGCTGATTATTAAAAAACTCAGCCAAACTTATTTTCTTTAAAAAGTGAGGTGTTGAAGTCAAAATACTTAAGGTGATTTCTTCAAAAATTACACAGAAAATAAGAGTCTTCAAGTTCTCAAACTTCCACTTTTAAAGTTCAAGTGTATATTTCATTTACAAGCGAATTTATGAAGGTTACTTATGGAAAGCACAGACTTGCCAGAATTAGAAGGGACTTCTCAAATTCATCTAGGGCAGCCCTGGCCCTGAAGCAGGATTCCCTAGATCACATTAGTGGATTGTTAGCTGTAGGCAACCAGGGACTTTTGAAAAGGAAATTTTGCTCCAGGAGATCCTTTTGCTGACTTCCAACCCTTCTCACAGAGTACAGGGGCTGTTGCTCAGTAGTCGGCAGCATTAATCAGGGGGTCTCCATTCCTTGGTTTAAAGCAGTGAGTGGGTAAGGTAAACAGTTATAAATCCTTATGTCTTGGTGATAAACCCTGCAGTACTCTACAGTACGAAGGGATAAAGAAGGTGAAGAGAGCCTTTTCGGTCTGAATTGTCAATATGGAAAGTTTCCACACTAACCCCAGGTGAGAGAGTGGCTAGTCCAGAGGAGAATTAAGTCTAGACAACTGAAAATTGAAGGGCCAGCAGTTTGCTCACAGGAGAAGCATCGTGCCTCAGGAACAAGAGAGAAATGAGTACAGGTCAGTAACTATTGTGTCAGTCTGGCTGTTTAAAATACGTAGGTTCCCCTATTTTTCTGAGAGTCCAGGTAAACAGACTCTCCCCAGGTGGTCTCGGCTGTTGGTTGCACACTGCTTTATGTGGTACTGTGGTGAGTACAGACGGAGGAGGGAGCGAGGTTCCTGAAGACTGATTCAAGGACAGGAGTGATTTTTAGTGCCTATGATCCTCTACTGAGAGACTTCTCAGAGGTACCGGCTGCTGTGACGTGATCTACTTCTTCACCTTCTCGAATGGGACCATTGTGATTTCTCTTCTTGCATCTGCCCTACTGGAACAGGCAGAGAATGAGTGATGGAAGTTTTAGGCTAAACATGAAAGCTATTTTCATGGCTGGATGCCTGGATGCTCACATATTGGATTCCTACATTTCTGCTTTCATAGCCTTTGGAAACATGTTCTGTGGATGTCTGCATGAGATGGGTGGTGAACTGTTACCCAAAGGGGCACATAAGAAGCCAGAGCTCACAAAGAACTTCCCTGGTACTAGAACAAGAGCTGACAGGATGGTGCAGAGCGATTTCAGCTGGTTTGTACAGCCAGCGTAGGTACCTAAAAGCTTTTTGCCTGAGGCAACAGCCCTGTCAAAGAGCTCATGAGCCTCGTGTTGAAAGCAGCAAGCCTTCTTATTCAGACAATGCTTATTAGTTTGAATACCTTGCAAACTGTGACTGGGCTGCTTTTAGAAAGTTAATATGTGCCTGGCAAGAATGGGGAAAAGAGTAGTACTGCCCCTAAAAATATTGCACCACTGTAGTCTGGGCTTGATTTGTTTTGCTCCCCAAAGATCAGCTCAGGGCAAACAAATTTCACAGACTCATAGAATCATTAAGGATTGGAAGGGACCTCAAAAGATCATCTGCTCCAATGTCCCTGCCACAGCAGGATCACCTAGACCAAGTCACACAGGAACACATCCAGGTGGGTTTTAAACATCTCCAGAGTATGAGACTCCACAACCCCCCTGGGCAGCCTGTTCCAGTGCTCTGTCACCCTCACTGGGAATAAGTTCCCTCTCATATAGACGTGGAACCTCCCATGTTCCAGCTCACACCCATAATGTAGGATAGTATCTTTGATGGCAAGATGACATCTGGACAAAAAAGGGCGCAGCTGAAACCAAGTTACCCTTTAAAAACCGGGATTCTTTTTGTGCGCATGGTGCATTGGGGTTGTTAAGGGAACGGCACGAGTACTGCCTGACTGCCAACACTGAGACCCTCCATTGTTAGAGATTCATAAACACCATTACAGTTAATCTATAGTCCAAAGAGACTCATGTTTCAGTTATGTTTCTCTTGAAAATGACTGATATGAGGCACATGCTGTTTTCCAAAGAAGTGCCAAAGCCCTGCCCTGAACTAGACTTATGGTCGGGGCTCTCTATGCTGTTCAGAAATCCAAAATCCAAGCTTTGAAGTAGTCAAACATTTTAGCTACCTTGAAGTTGGCTACTATTTTTTGTGGTAGAACTTGGAAGTTGCCATTTTACTCTGACAACTGGAGGACCCTGACATGGAAGTCAGGACAAGAACAAGTAACTGAACTTAAACCTGAAGTATCAGAGCACATTGGTGCTCCAGAACATACGGACATGAGCAGTCCCTGTGCTTGTGGTTCTGCATCACAGAGTCACAGAACGTTAGGGACCTTGAAAGTTCATCTAGTCCAATCCCCCCAACACAGCAGGATCACCTAGACCAAGTCGCACAGGAACATATCCAAGCAGGTTTTAAGTATCTCCAGAGAACGAGACACCACAAACTCCTCCTCCAGGCCATCCTTTCCAGTTCTCTGCAGATGGATTTGCAGCTAGATTAGCATTTTCCTCCTCTTTCTGAAGTCTGAAAACCTCTCGATTTGATATGGCCCTTACTTCGTTGGTACTGAAGGGCTAATTCCTAGAACTGCTGCATAAGAATTCACAAACCCACTGCATTTTGTGGGATTTATTTATGACTACTGAAACCTTCCTACAGGGACAAAACCTAAAAGCCACCACTATGTATTAAGCAAAATAAAACCTTTACAATTTATGAAGTGGACCTTTGGACTCTGATATCTCGTTCTGTTTTCGGTTTGTGTCCTTATTGCTTCAGTTTGGTAAATGTGCACGTCCTGTTTCTGAAGCTTCATGAACACCTCAGATTTAACTCTGAAAAATCACAGCTAAAACCTGAGAACATCTAGGACCTAGAAAGTATAAACGTCCCCTAGGTGCCTCACTCAAAAGTTATCTTCTCTCAATACCTTCTGCTAACCAGCGCAGCAAGTCCCTTGCCAAGCGCAGTTATATTTACTCAGAAGAACCGCACAAGTCTGTGTTATTGGTAGTCAGACATTGAAGAAATGGAACAGAAGGACTCCAAGCCCTCAAAAACCTGACATGGCTAGAATAATTATTTCCAAAGAGGTGTTCTTATTTAAAGGAGAAACTACAGTTTCAGTATTTAAAAGAAATGGAGCAGGAATCAAAGGGTGCTACCTTGCCTCTCCATGGAGTATTTTGTCTCACATTGTCTCACATTAAAAACAGACTAGTTTTGTCCATCCCTAAATGGGAGAAATGGAAATAGGTGGGATTAAAGACACAGCCCTGCCCTCCCTGTTTCTGCTGGCCAACAGGTAGTTATTGATTGACTGGCTCCACATCTGTGTTGGATGTTTGCTCTCTCCTCTGAGGGGCAGGCACCAGTGAGATTCCTCAGCCAAACCAAGACCCAAAAAAACCTTTGCTCATTGCCAGACTTTGCCTTGCTGAGAAATCCAGAAGCAGCTGTTGCACGTTGCAGTGTGCAAGCTGAAAGAAACAAGGACATTCCAGAGTGGGGCTGTACACACTGGAGGAGGGCTGAGGCATCCCATGAGCAGCGTGGGGCTGTGCAAAAGCTCAGGCAGCACCAACAGCAGCTGGAGAAACAATCGCAGCCCTGCTTTTGGAAAGAAAAGGCAGAGTGCCAGATGGCAGCTGACCAGAGGAGTAGAGGGCTAAACAAAAGCCGTAAGGAAAAAAAAACCCTCAAGCCCTCAATTGAATTGGTCTTCTGGGGCAACACAGATTTTATTGAAAGGTATTAATTTTCTTTAAAGTCCACGCTGTCTGTTGCTTTTCCAAAGGGCACTTTCTTTTCCTCAAATACCTGCATCAAGGACATCACCTACTTATTTGCAGGCAGAAAGTCACTAAGAAGAAAAGCACACCCCGCCCTTCCTTCAAGGGGAGTTTGATGTGTTCTTTAGCCTGCTCTGTCATTTTTCTTGTCTCTCTTCATAATCCCTATGTAGCCCAGGAACAGCCAGTAAAAAAGAGAGAGCCTCTACTTGTTTAATTGCTTCCTGAAAATTTGACAACTGCTACCTCAGTCTCACAGGATCATCTACTTTTAAATTGCCTGGTCTTCCAAAGACAGCATAATTATGCCAGTGCACTCACTTCCCCGGCTATACATCATGCCTATCGAAAGTAAATGCTTCCAACATTCCATCTCAGTGTTTTAACATTTCACTCCTCTAATGCATTTTACAGGAAGCCAATCCTATACTTCCTTTTTAACAAGTTTTCATACCTTCAGCAAAAATCTCCGATAGAAGCTGGATCATTTTTTCTCTCTAATGCAAGAACGAAGCTGTAAGAAAAATGGTCAAGAGACTTGCAAAGTGCAAGACTTGGTGGCAGTGCTTGTGACATTTACAAATGGTCTCGATTTCTGCTTTAGAAAAACACTCTTTCCTTTAATAGGACTGATTACTGAGCAAAACATGTAAGCAGACACACCACAAGTTCACAGTTTTGTTCTATGTATAACCAAACAACAAATGTCAGCTTGAGGGGGGATTGATGTGATTTTCCTCTGAAATTTTGTGAGGAGTTCTTTTCACTAACTCTCTGGTAGATGACAAACAGTAAACTAACTCTCTGGTAGATAAAAAGGCTGCCCAGGGGTGCTGTGGAGTCACCTTTGCTGGAGACATATAAAACCCACTTGGATATGTTCCTGTGCGACTTAGTCTAGATGATCCTGCTGGGGCAGGACTGGACTAGATGATCTTTCAAGGTCCCTAATTAACTCTGTGGTAGACAATAAACTAATTCTCTGGTAGATCATAGAATCATTAGGGATTGGAAGGGACCTTGAAAGATCATCCAGTCCAATAAACTAACTCTCTGGGAGATGAACAGGCTGCCCTGGGAGGTTGTGGTGTCTCCTTTTCTGGAGATGTTTCAAACCCACTTGGACATGTTCCTGTGTGACTTGGTCTAGGTGATCCTGCTGTGGCAGGAGGATTGGACTGGGTGATCTTTCAAGGTCCCTTCTAATCCCTAATATTCTGTGATGCTGTAAACAAACTGACCCTCTGGTAGAGAAACAACAACAAACTAACCCTCTGGCAGACTATTCCCCTGACATTTTAGCTGGTGAACATATCGCTTTTCAGAAGCACTGTTCTGCTGTGATTTGGGTGATCATTTCTGCTCTCACACAAGTAGAAACCCCATAACGCTCTTACTGACACATATTGATTCACCATCAAGTTATGTACTGAGCACGTACTCAAGGCACAGTCACTGCGATGGGGCTGTGGGTGTGCTTTTCAAAGCTGAAAGACCACCCTGCACAAGGGACTAGGACTTTGCTGGTAGAGAAGCTGAAGGCAGTCACGAACACAGACCTCTTCCCCAGATATTAGTGTTGCTCTGGAGCATTCCTACTTCAGGATATGCTGAATTGGAGCTCGGGGTTGGGGGGGGGTTGGTTTGTAGTGAGACATGTCAATAAGCCACATCTTTCAAATGAGAGAGCAGCTGTATTTGCAGACATGCATGCCGGTTCCCGTGGCGGATGCTGTCGGGGTACGCGCCACATGTGCGTGTGCGCATGCAAGCCAGCCGACTGTCTACAGCACATGTGCAGGTCAATCCAACATGAGAAAAACCAAAAGCAAAGGAGGTAAAGGAACAGAACACTGAAGGGAAAAAAAAGGGGAAAAAAGAAACTCCCTCCTTAGTTCTAAATCATCAGAAAGACTGCAATATCCTGTTATCTATTGTAGTAACATCACACACAAAACAAAGAAACAAGTGTTGCCCTTCTGCGAAGGGAGATATTGGACTGATTCCTTAAAAAGAAAAAAAAAACCACAGAAGATATTTTGTTTTAAGCTCTACTCAAGAAAAGCACAGACACACGTAACTTTTAAACAGCCTCAAACCTCTTGGTGTTGACTGTTACTGCTGTGGTGCGGAGCAAACAGCGAAGACTTGAGATGACAGTCAAGAAAGAGCCATTGAATACCTGATTGCCACATACCTGTTTCTACATCACTCTCTTAACCTCCGCCTGTAGGCTGAACTTCACTGATTGTTTTCACAGAATCACAGAACTTTAGGGAGTGGAAGGGACCTCAAAAGATCACCCAGTCCAATCCCCCTGCCACAGCAGGATCCCCTAGACCAAGTCACACAGGAGCATATCCAAGCAGATTTTCAACATCTCCAGAGAAGAAGACTCCACAACCCTCCCCGAGCAGCCCATTCCAGTGCTCTGTCACCCTCGCCATGAAGAAATTCCTACTACATGGCTAAAAAAAGACTAAAAAACACCAACAGACTGGGACACGTTTTGCTCCGGAGAGAACACCGCTCGCCAAAGATTCATGTTGATTTAAAATATCTATCCAAAATGCCTCCTCCGCTCTGTTATTATGGTTCCCTAATGGAAATTAGGTAGATAAAAAGAAGATAAAAGCATCAGGTTATAACATTAGACTATGCAAAACCAGCGGCACCACTTCAGACACATTTACATACTGAATCTCTAAGAGTTAAAACCAGTTATCTACCTATTTCTGAACCCCTGGTTTCAGTTCTCATTGATTCACCAATTCAGGTTACCGAGTCTACTTTTCATACACCCTAAACACACGTTCAGGAGATACTCAAAGTGAATAACTGTGCTAGGATTTACAAACCTTTTGTAGAAATAAAGCACAAAGAAATAGATAGGATGCATAAACAAGTCCTACTACAGGATCAAAATGAAGCAACATGTAAACTGACACGAGAAGATATTTAGGTGTAACCTACAGAACTCACAAGATGCAGCCTGACCCTGGAAATAGTCTCAAGAACTGGAAAGAGTGACAGTATCAGCTCTGAGTAGATCAAGACATTTTACAGGTTAATGTGGTTGAAGAAAACCTACCTAGGTGCATGCCTGCATCTGGACTCAGGACCCTATTTAGCCCCCTCAGGAAGTCTTGCCAACAACTCCCACTCATGCTAGTGGAATGCATCCTGCACTTCCAAAAAATCCCAGCACTTATCCAGCTGCTGAAATAAGGTGTTTGCTTAGGCAGATGGCGCGTTAAAGGGTGGGAACAGCCTTCTGTATCGGGACAGCTGCGCAAATGCTTTCAGGGTACTTGGTCTGCTGCTGTGCGTGGCTGATGCTCTTTTTTCCTGTGTGTAGCACAGGAACGGTTTCTACTCTTCCAGACTATTTCACGGCGCACACACAGTGTCTCCCCATTTCGGTGCTTTCGATTTTGTCTGCAGCTCAGAGGCAACGAATGTGTTCATTAGCCTACGCTGTAAAGCCAAAAGTAAGTCCAAAGCATGACAGTTTGAGTTTAGTTGACCAGAAGCATAGTTAGTCAGTTTTAATTAGGCATCATCAGGTTTTGAAAATAAAGAAATCCCAAATTTCTTTTAAAAAAGTAACTAGAATTCCTTTTTTTATTATTCAGAAGGATATTCCACAATAGATTTTACCGAGTATGCCATGTTGCTTAATGTTTAAGGTCGGAACAGTCACAAAAGGATTAAATCTGTTCTGAACTGAGTCACGGTCACACAATGATTTATAAAAATAGATTAGAGCTCAAAAATCAATCATTCTAAATGAAAGAATTCCAGGTGACATCCCACCTGGAATTAATATCTAATTAAGCCCACTAATCCCAAAATAGGGAAAAAAAAGCTCCTCCAGTAAGTTACGGACACATATCTTGCATTTCCAACTGTTTCTGTGTGGAAGCTGTTCCATAGTGTCTGTCCCTCAGGATCTATCCCTTTTTTTCAGCCCCAGTTTTCTAATTCATGTTTTATTGGGTGTCCATTCGAAACAACAACTAACTGCTCCTAGACCCCTATTTTAAAAACCTTGTACTCAGCCCAATTTTCAAATAGAAGTTGGACTCAGAAGTTCCCAAATATCCATGTGAAAGAAGATATCACGATAGCAGCTTACAGGACTAATCATAGAATCATCATAGACTCATTAGGGATTGGAAGAGACCTTAATAGAAGTTTACTTATTCTTCCTGGTTTTATATACTCTTGGTCTGTCCTTGAAGTAATAGATGTTCTCATCCTTTCTCTAGAACTTATTCCTCTACAGGGCACCGCAGAGCTGATACCACTCTGTCCCCAGTCTGCTTCTCGGTTCGCCTGTGTCCCATGGATATTTCTTGGGACAAGGCTCAGGGGCAATCCTCCTTCCAGCAAAACTGATTATAACAGAGCCTGAATCTTGTAAAGCAAGTGCATTTGTAAGAGAGAGTGTTCCTGCAGAGGTAGGAAGCCGTCAAGGTAGAAAGCCATGAAAGTAGAAACAACTCAGCTACTGAAATCAAATAAGTATTGCCTTACCCTGAAAAACCACCAACACAGAGTTAACTTCATAAGTAAATGCCACGAGACCCTTTTCAGCAATCTGTAGTAAAAAAGGCCCACTGGGCCAAAGATTCCTCTTCTTAAGGGATTGATCCTGTGATTTCTTTTAATTATTTGGGGTTTTGGTTCTTTTTTTACTTTGAAGAAGGGTAAAAATTATTTCTTGAAATAACTGGCTGCAGAGCTGAAATCAACACCGCACCTTCCAATTACTACCAATCCATCAAAGAATCCGAAGGATCGGTATCTTTTTAATTAAAATATTTCTATCAGATAACCTAAGCCTCCAAGGCCATATATTTGATTTTAATTAGAAAAAAATTCTGGTTGTGATCATTGTTCAGAATTAATATCCCAAATAAAATATGGGAAGAAAGGAGGTAAGGGGAGGTTATATAGTGTTACCTGATAAAAGGAGACAGTAATATTTAAAATGAGGTAAGTGTTACACCGATTTATGATGTATTTTATCTTCCAGAGAAACCGTAGTTTATCGTGGTGTCGTTCGGTTGGAAACGTCAGCTGTATATCTTCCTGCTTTTGAATGTGGCTCTGGGTTGAAAGGAAAAGGTTTGCAGGGCTGTGATGTACTATCAGATCAAAAGCTTGGCAGTTTTTTCCTAGGGGAATTCACTTTTGTGTTGAGTTGGTTTTGTTGTCAAACACATAAAGACTGTAAATATCTTATAAATATCTGGAAATACTGTGAATTAATAACACTTAAACTGCCTCTCATCTCCACAGTGCTGTACAACCATCTATTCATCAGAAAGGACAAATCTATTCATTCAGATGATCCTGTAAACATCCTCGTTCTTGGCCCACCAGCGCTGGGACTTGTGTTTTTCTTCATTTCAAAAGTGGAACCAAATTCCTTCATTCAGAGCCTGCTCCCCTTTATTGATACAAAACACTTGCACCAGGAACCTCGCCAGCGTAAAAGCAGGCTAGTTTGTAAGATTGTTTGTGCTGTGACCTTTTAAATACAGAGGTGGTGGTGACCGCTTAAAATCAATATTTATAGCCAGTAGATTTATTCTATAATAAATTATTCTAATAATATATTATTATAATATAATATNACAATATTATTACATTATGTTATTCCTATATAATAATATAATATTATGCAATATTATTATATTATAATATAATATAATTCTCCCCAAAACTTTAAATAAAAATCCTCTTTTGGTGTGGGTGGTGTCTAATCCTCCTAGATGCGCTTCTGCATTAGAAAACAAAACAAAACCAGCAACTTCCCAGTAGCAAAGTGAATTAACTGCTGAATCGCAGTCCTAGCCTAATCGCTCAAAAGTGACCCGCTAGCCAAGCACCCAGCTAACCTGTGTGTCATGGCCAATGGATGCAGCATGGCAAGCACAAGTGTCACCTTGCTTCAACTTCATGCTGTGCACAAGATGAAAACGTTCTGGCTGTTAAGGACAGCACTGAATGTTGTGTTTTATCTTTTCAGTTGAAATTACAACCCAGCCAGGACTCCAGAGTTGCTGTGAGTGAAGGAAGAAAACTACCACCAGTCTGCAGATGAGCAGGATTTTATCTCTTTCAGGGTCATGTTTCCTACCTCCTACTGATTTCCAAATACCAAAATACATGACAAGATGTCACTTCTTGGCGATTACTTCCTAAACACACTCCTGGTTCCAAGCTCCTAGTGACACTCCAGTGAACTATTTGCCATGCAAAAATCACATCTTGTGGATTTCTCCTTCTTTGGAGACGTTTAAAACCTGCCTGGATATGTTCCTGCGCTACTTGGTCTGGGTGATCCCGCTGTGGCAGGGGGACTGGATTAGATGATCTTTTGAGGTCCCTTCCAATCCCTAATGATTCTATGATTGCTGGTCCTGCCGCCCAAGGGCATTTATCCATCCCATTTCTTTACGTGCACCCATGTAGTCCAGGCAGAACACAGTTCTCATTTGGATTTCACATGTCTAGTTGTATATGCAAACTTGTTGCCAAATTAATGGAAGGAGACAGGTTAAGGTCTTCATTTGTGCTCTCAGTGGGTTAATTTTCTCCATGTAAAGACAGCCAGTCACCCGAGCAGCACTGCTCACCTCCATTTACAGCAATTTGCAGGACAATTTGTAACTGTACTTTAAGGATCACAGTTGCCTGACACAACGGTCAGCTCTCTTGTTTAATGAAAATCCCATGACCTTCCACTTTTCATCACAGTAGACCAGGGGTTGGAAGGGACCCCAAGGATCATCAGGTCCAACTCGTTAATTTAAAGAAATACAATTTAAATGAGATGCCCAAGATAAGCTCTAAAACTGTCTATATCTGCTGAATCCACCACTTCCCTGTGGTGAATTGATCTTCAGAAAACATATTTTTGGTCTCTATTACAGCAGGTTTACTTATTCTACTGTTCATTTGCTATTTGTTGTAGCTTTTTTCTATAGTAAACAAGATAATGGTTATTGTGATCTACAAACCAAGATATTTGCCTCATGAGACTTCAGTGTTTGGGCTTATGCTTTCCTGTTAACATCTCAGAAGTAAATACAATAAAAGAAATCACAACTAAACCAGAAGGACTAATTCTTATGCATTACCCTTTTTTCCCCAAATAAGGGAAAGGAAAAAACTCACACAAATCACAGAGTCTCCCACCCTCAACTCTCCATTTAAGATCATTACAGCAGATAAGAAATTAGTGGCTGTTAAGCACTTGTGTGTGTTCCAGGGATTTCAATGAGCATAATTGAGACATTTACGACAGCAGGATTTAACTTAACCTGCCTGGCTATGCTTCTGTGCAACTTGGTCTAGGAGATCCTGCTCTGGCAGGGGAATCATTTAAAACCCACCTGGCTATGTTCCTGTGAGACCTGGTCTAGGTGATCCTACTCTGGCAGTGGGATTGGACTGGATGATCCTTCAAGGTCCCTTCCAGTCCCTAATGATTCTATGATTCTGCATATGCGATCACTTAGCTTCTCATCACATCAACCTGTCGGATCTCTTGGAGCCATTCCAAATCACACAAAGGCAAAAGGAGAGCCTCATCTTGACTCAAGATATTTTGGATTTGGCCCACTGCAGCAAGCAGTTCTTGAAGATATTTTCAAACTTTGTCTTGGCCAGACTTCTAAACACAAGAGTTTGGAACAAAGTCAGGGCTTTCATTTTTGAGTGTTAGTCTTCCACTGCATGGCTCTGAGGCTGTAATCTGAAGTGTCTCTGTGCACACCCAGACAGATCTGCGTACATGGATGCACACAAGGATGCACAGCATCAAGTTGTATATGGAACATATCTGACTCTGTTCCACTGTGGTTCTTTTCAATAATTCTGAAAAGTCAGAAAGAATCATAGGATGTTAGGGGTTGGAAGGGACCCAAGAGATCATCGAGTCCAACTCCCCTGCCGGAGCAGGACAAAACTCTCTAACACAGATCACAGAGGAACACATCCAGGCGGGCCTTGAAAGTCCCCAGAGAAGGAGACTCCACGACCTCCCTGGGGAGCCTGTTCCAGTGCTCTGTGACCCTTACAGTCACATTTTCTTTCAGGTCTTCTCTGGAGATGTTTAAAACCCGCCTGGACATGTTCCTGTGTGACTTGGTCTAGGTGATCCTGCTCTGGCAGGGGGATTGGACTGGATGATCTTTCAAGGTCCCTTCCAATCCTTAATGATTGTACCGGCAATAGCTGAAGTGATGTTTCAAACCCACCTGGACATATTCCTGTGCGACTTGGTCTAGGTGATCCTGCTGTATCAGGGGGATTGGACTAGATCTCTTGAGGTCCCTTCCAATCCCTAATGATTCTATGATTCTCAGGACAAGAATTATTTTGGCCTTGAAATAATCTGAGCAGCGACCAAGTTATTTACTGAAAGAGGAACACGTCAAGGTATCTCTTGACTCTTCCTCCAGTAGTTCTGCGTTTGAGAAAGTGTCAGCTGTTAATTTTTCATCAAGGCAGGAAATACACTTTGAACTCAGCAATATTCAGTGTTGCCCTGTCCACAAGTTACAGTATTAAAAATAGTAAGAGAATAGAGCACTTAATTGGGCTTCTGTAAAAATGCTTTTAACTATATTTTTCTCTGTCTTTTCCTCCTCCCGAGAGAAACATGATGCTTATCTGAAACACTGGGCTACCCCGAGAAACACATTTATTCCCTGGCTGTGTTCATGAGCTCACTCAGGAGGTTTGGGAGCTGAATGCATGGAGAGAAAAGTTGCAGACAAAGCCCTCTTTCTCCAGCCAGAGCTGGGTGGAAGATTAACATGCAAAGCAAACTGTAATAGGTCAGGGTCTCCAAATTCTGAGGCACTCTAATGTGCATCAGAACTGTCACCAGGAAATAGGAGACCTTAGCCGTGGATGATTCCAAGAGAATAATTTTGATCTCACTCTTTTGCAGTAGCACTCTAGCACTCTTCTTCTCATCAGATTTTGCTGCATGTTTATTCGTACCACCCCCAAAGCAAACAAAGCTCAAGCCTCGGGCATCCAGCACTAAGGTAGCTGTTGTCAGCCCCAGCACTTGGTCATCAGCGTTCTGCAAGAGGTGGACCTGGAGCTCTGAGAACCTGCTATTTACCACAGTCAAGTGAGCAAGTAGGAGACCTAAAAAAAATCTCAAGATACCCAGAGCCAGCTGCCTGGGCTCGAGGTACAGATCTGTATTTTCCCAGTCACATGCTGTGTACTCAGGATCTCAGGGCAGAAAAGAGCCTTCTTCATTTAAAACCATTTTGGTTACAAGAAGGAGAAGTTTTGACTTGTTTGCTCAGCTTCACCTGACAGACTGCCTCCAGGCCAATGACCACAGTGACCTTACGCAACAGTTCACATTCATAATCCATCACTGCAGAGGGGAACCAAAACAACAGACTCTTTCCCGCTTCATTCCAAACAGCTGCTCTCGTCCTATCTTGTGTCCTCTGAAAGAGCCAGTGACAAAACCAGACTGGAACTACAGAAAAAAACCCCACTCCCTCCACTTCACTAAAACCCCAAACCAACCAACCAACACACCCAACCTGGGCACCAGGCACTGGCACATCAGTTGCAAGAATTAAGCAGATTAAAAATAAATAAGACAACTTCTCTTCAAAGCCTGAAGGCCCTTCTAGTGCCCAGTTATCAGGTGACAAAGCCTGGTGAGATGCATTCATATTTAGGAGAGTAAGTTAGTAATACTTCCACACATGATGCCCTTTTACAGGGAAAAGATGGGGGGGGGGAGTTCTTATTCTTTTCAATTAAGTCTTCATTTAGTCATAGAATCACAGAACATTAGGGATTGGAAGTGACCTCGCAAGATCCTCTAGTCCAATCCCCCTGCCACAGCAGGACCACCTCGACCAAGACATTTAATACAGATTTCTTTTCCCTTCCAACTCCTTCCCACATCTACCAAGAGACTATTTCAAGATCTTGCAAAACAATGCGATTACTTACCAGAGAAGGAGACATCCCATTCTCTCTTAACTCGAAGCTGACAATGAAAACCTCCCTCATGCTACGTTGGTCCAGAAAACCCCTCCATTCTTACTCGCTTCACAAAGCGAGTGAATAAACAAACAAGACGCAGCAGGTTTAGCAACAAGAAGCAAATGAAAGGCTAAAAAGCATGAAGTGTTCTCACTGTTACCAGATCTAAACCAGTTTTGCTAAACAGATCTCCTTCTTTGGGAAGGGAAACAAGGATGGAAGCTTTACAACAGCCTTCAGTGCTGCTTGATAAATAGCAAAGGAGCTCAGTGGAAATGTTCAGCTTCTTTATGATTAAAAACCAAACCTTTAATGTAGTTTTTGTTTACTGTGTTGTAAGTGCAGTGTTGGAAGTCGTTGCCAAGGGATCATTGGAACAGGCATCACTAAAGGAGTGTCAGCCAGCCAGCTCTTTGAAAATGATTCAGTTCCTCTAGTCTTATGGCTAAAATAATATCCAGTGGCTCCAGCTCGAAGCCTGGTTAATGCATCTGTCCAGAACACATAATTACTTGGTCATAACATTCCCCCGGTCACCAGCCAACAAACCAATCAGCATTTCTTCCTAACTCACCAGAATTTTTGCTATGTCAAACCGTTTGATCTCTAGGTAGTAAAAATGCAAAAAATGGAAGGACACTGCACTGGAAGGTTTTAATTTAACGCAGTTTCTCATGGAAATTAAATCTGAAAAGAAACATGTTTGTGTTGACGTGGCTGGAGTGGAGGTTTTCATTCTGCCTTGGAATTATATTAATGTGTCTAACTTGCAGCTTTCTTCTTATCTCCTCGCCAGCTAATATTCTGCAATGTAATCTTGTCCCATTAATTTCTTTCTCAAGGGAACTCGTGAGAAAGCGACATGCTAACCGCAAATTTGAAAGGGCAGTACGTGTGTAACTCCGAGGCAACATGCTGCATGTGCTGGGTATGGAACTGAAAGAGGTGAAACATGGTCTGGATTCACTCAGATATCTGCAGTCTTTTAAGCTGTATTTGCAAGACTCTGTGCTTGACCTTTTACAGCTAAGCTTTGAAAACTCTGATCCAGATACCGAGGCACTGGAATCAATAAAATCTTTATATTGACTTCCCTAAGACACAGGATCAAGAGAACTACAGCACTGTCACAGAATTGCAGAACATTAGGGATTGGACGGGACCTCAAAAGATTATCCAGTGCAATCCCCCCACCACAGCAGGATCACCTAGACCAAGTCACACAGGAATGTATCTAGGATAGTTTTATATACCTCCAGAGAAGGAGACTCCACAACCCCCCTGGGCAGCCCCTTCCAGTGCTCTGTCCCCCTCACTGGGAACAAGTTCCTTCTCATATTTCTGTGGAAATTCCTATGTTCCACCCATTCCCCCCTGTCATATCATTAGATGACACTGAGAAAAGCCTGGCTCCATCCTTCTGACACCCACACTTCACATATTGACCAACATTCATGAGGTCACCCCTCAGTCACCTTTTCTTCAATCTCAAGAGACTCTGCTCCCTCAGCATTTCCTGAGAGCTTTAGCAATCTCTGAAGCATGGCATGCTCTTCCCTCTGCTGCCACCCTTTCCAAAGGCTGCTTATCCTTCTGCTCAGGAATGACAATGAAAGCTAGCATGTGGCAGAACACATGGTATCATAAAATTATTAGGAACTGGAAGGGACCTCGAAAGATCATCTAGTTCAACTCCTCTGCCACAGCAGGATCACCTAGACCAAGTGGTACATGAGGCAAAGCACTTCACATCGTGCCAAAAGCAGCTCACGGACAGCACACCAGTGATGCTATCACTCCCAGACAACAGTTAATTTGGGAACTGGAAAAGCCAATATCTTCAGTGTTATGTGTGTTGTACTGAAAGATCCTCACACAAAAGCACACAGAATTGGAATTAAAAGCACGTAGTTTTGGCACAGAACGCTAGGAAATGTACAGTTGGGAAGATTTGCACTTGTCAGTAGACGATAGACTTTGTTTTATTATTTAAACTTGTTATTGGACATTTATTAAAATTCCCTGATTTTTGCAGACTTAATCACAGAACATTAGGAATGTCATCTCATGATAGGAGAATGGGCAATGGGTGTCAGCTGGAACATAGAAGGCTCCGTATAAATATCAGAAAGAACTTGTTTACGATGAGGATGACAGAGCACAGGAAGTGGCTGCCCAGGGGACTTGTGGTGTCTTATTCTCTGGAGACATTTCAAACCTGCCTGGATGTGTTCCTGTGCAACTTGGTCTAGGTGGTCCTACTGTGGCAGGGAGATTGGACTAGACAATCTTTCCAGGTCCTTTCCAATCCCTAATGATTCTATGATGATGGTCTTTCAAGGTCCCTTCCAATCTCTAATGTTTCTATATCCAGGTGGGTTTTAAATATCTCCAGAGAAGGAACAAGCTGGAGGTGAACAGAGGGCTCTTTTTTACCCCTTCCCTGAATGTGCATCTTCTCCAAACCATTTACCATGGTTTGCTCTGGTAGAAAAGAAAACCTTAAATTACTATAAGATACACCTCTGACTGAACCCAGACTACAAAGCAGCGAGTAACTCTGTATTCTGAATGAACTCTAAATAGTTTCTCTGAACCATATATTCACCCGTTCAGTAAGACAACCCAGTGGGCTTCAGGGAGTATATCAATACATATTGGGCTCTGTGTATGTGGATGCTGTATATATTACTGCTTCCTTAAAATAACAAGCAGAGTCATGACTAAAATATAAAGAATAAAGATGAAAGAAGTAACTGCTTAGCTTGAAAATTAAACATAAATTGAGGTTGAATAAATTCTCTTTATTTATTTAGGGCTGGATCCAAATCTTTTTGAAGGCTGAGGAGAGAACATCAGCTGCACAAGGGTTTAAATTATGGCATTAGAGTTGATTGCTTTGGAAAACTGTCTGGAAAAGCAGTGTGGAAAATCCTACTTTGGAATGGGGAGGACAGGGGACTTCCTGGATTACTTTACACCAGCTTTACCTGGTGGGATAGCATTGATCTTGGCTTACAAGGAGATCACTTTGCTTTATCATGGCTGTGCAAGAATGAAGCTAAAACTTCACGACACTCGATCAAGTGTGAGGAAGGGCTACGGCAGGAAAGAAAATAACTTGAGTAATATTTATGCAGATGCTGCAGCTAGGGGAGACTGCCTGAAAGCAGCTACGTCCACAGCTCTTCACATGTTTTGCTGTTCCACGTCTACAATGGCATAAAAGCCAGTACTGAATTCATAGAATCACAGAATCATTAGAGATTGGAAGGGACCTCGAGAGACCATCTAGTCCAATCCCCATGATATAGCAGGATCCCTTAGGCCAGGTCACACAGGAACACATTCAGACGGGTTTTAAATGTGTTCAGAGAAGGAGACTCCTAACAAGACACCCCTCCAGGCTCTCTTCTCATTCACTGTTAGGCTGCTTGCTCCCTGACTATTGCAGGCCACACTTATGCTGCCTGCAATCACACTGGAACTACTTCAAGCTAGTGACACTCCATGTAATGTGCATCCTCAGCCCTACATTTCCATCAACAGAAAGCAGGATAAAAATAGCAGCTGAGAGACCACTGATTAAAAAAGTCCTCTTCTCTGTCCACTACACAGAACAATGGAATTAAGTCATTAATACAATTTAGTTTCTTGTATAAACCTATGACAGAACTTCTACTGTCCTGTTCTGATTGTAAAGTCACCTCAGGAAAGAATGAAAGAAGCTTAGCGTTCGCTTGTGAAGCCATTGGAAGCAGAAACCTGAGCCAGCTGAAGCCTTAAAGAAATTGCCTCACCACCTCATTGCTACTGTTTAATTACTTACTACTTCAAAAATATGGTCCCAAAAGTAATGTTAAAGCTGGATTCTAGACCAAAAAAAGGCAACACAAGGTAGAGCTGGAAAAGATCCAATTACCTTACAGTATCACATTTTGCAGCATCAGAACAACAAGTGTTTACTCTAAACACAAAGACACAGCAATATCTGGTGTAAATTAAAGCTGAAGATATAAACAGACTGAGATCTAATGTTTAGACTCATCTAATGTTTAGTTCCACTGTAGAGGCAGACGCTTGCAATATGTGGATGACACAAAATAGACAGTTTTGTGGTCTCAAAAAGCCAGTTCTTACCTTCAAGAACCGTTGTGAAACAACCCACTAGAGAAACTCAGCTGCTTAAAATTCAGTGAGAAATTTAAAGCCAATCTTCCAAGGACGTTAGTCAGCAGCACAAAGCAGGTGTGGGGAGGCTCCAGCTGTCACAAGGAGAGTAATTCTCATAGGGATTGAACACTGGTTGACTGATAGTTCTAGAGCACCTTCAGGTTTGAAGGGTGGGTGTCAGGAGGATGGAGTCAGGTTCTGCTCAGTGTCATCTAGTGATAGGAAAGGGACAATAGGTGGAACATAGGAAGTTCTACATAGACATGAGAAAGAACTTCTTCCCAGTGAGGGTGATGGAGCACTGGAACAGGCTGGCCAGGGGGGTTTTGGAGTCTCCTTCTCCGGAGACATTTAAAACCCGTCTGGATGTATTCCTTTGTGACTTGGTCTAGGTGATCCTGCTGTGTCGGGGGATTGGACTAGATGATCTTTAAAGGTCCATTCCAATCCCTAATGATTCTATGACTCTATGGACATGTTCCTGTGTGACTTGGTCTAGGTGGTCCTGCTGTGGCAGGGGGATTTGACTAGCGGATCTTTTGAGGTCCCTTCCAATCCCTAACGTCCTGCGAAATATTTGCTCCTGCCTGATAGCTTCTGGATAACTCTCTATGACAATATTGTGTTTAGATAAACTCAATAGCCCCTCTTAAATGGTTTGGAAGGCTTTTTGACTGGAAAACATATCATAAGTCTTTGCTAACATGTTCTTTAAAGCCTACTATTGGGAAACACAGTATTTTATTGGAGAGCTTGTAGCAAACACACGCTGCCAGTAAAATAAGCTGTGCTAATCTGTTCTGTGGCGCAGCAGTTTATTCTGTGGCTTTAGCAGCTAAACCATGTTATCCCCATATCAATGTGGAATGCAGTTTGAGATCATTCAGATAATATGGTTAAAAATTGTATGGTTAAAAATACACACAGGTATTTCCGTTACATTTCATGTATAGACATGTTCCCAGCAATGCCATTGAGAAAAGATTGAAGTTCTTTCACAAAATACTATCCAGCCTAATCACTTACTGCTTATTATAATAAAAATATGCCAGATTTTTCACTCTGCCCTGGCGAGACCCCATCAGTTCTGAGCCCTTCAGTTCAAGAAGGATGAAGAACTGCTGGGGAGATTTCAGCACAGAGCCACTAAGATGGTGAAGGGAGTGGAGCATCTCCCTGCTGAGGAAAGGCTGAGGGAGCTGGGGCTCTTGAGCTTTTAGGAGAGGAGACTGAGGGGTAACCTCTCTGTGTAGAAGGTTGCACAGACTGCTGAATGGCCATCATGGGAGGCAGCCTTTGGCTGTACCAAATGTCTTCTCTCTTCACATGAAGACATTGAAATCTCTGTTACAGGGGTTAAGGAGATGCCTAGTGCTGGTACAAAGGAGGCCAACTTGGACTGCAGTTATAGAGTTGTATAGCTTGCTTTCATAGGATCATCCTGTGCAACTTGGTCTAGGTGATCCTGATGTGGCAGGGGGATTGGACTAGCTGATCATTTGAGGCCCCTTCTAATCCCTACTGATTCTATGATTCTATGATTCTGTGAGTCTATGACTTTATGAGTCTATGACTCTATGACTCTTTCACTCTATGATGCTATGATTCAGGTTGGTAAAGACCCTCAAGATCATCAAGTCCAGCCGTCCACTCTACAACTCTGAGAATGGAGGAAAGAACATTCACTGATGCCACTATAAAGAACCTCCCCTATTTCCATCATTATTGTCTAGTGAATAATCCTATTTTGATATTAAATTCAAGCATTTCCTGTGAGGGAGGAAGAGTGTGGCACAGCAGGATCAGTAGAAAGAGCCAAGCTGGAGAAAACAATTTGTAATTATCTTCCATACTTAACCGAGAAAATCCGAAACACTTCTCACATCTGGATCTCCTTAGCGCAGTTAATCAAAGATAAGGAATTTCTAAACAAAAGCATGCAATATTAGAGACAGACTTCCCAAGATGTTTCCAAAGATGTGTTCGCTAAGCCTGTACACACACATCTTGCCCAAAAGTTCTCGTGTTCTCACTCATCATGACAACACACACTCCAAATAGCAGCGGCTAGTTTTTCACAGAATCACAGGATCACACAGAATCACAGAACATCAGGAATTGGAAGGGACCTTGAAAGATCATCCAGTCCAATCCCCCTGCCACAGCTGGATGCCCCAGATCGGGCTGCACAGGAACATGTCCAGGGGGCCTCCAAACCTCCTTTTTCACTGTTCCAGTGCTCCGTCACCCTCACTGGGAAGAAGTTCCTTCTGATATTTGTATGGAACCTCCTCTGTTCCAGCTGACACCCATTGCCCCTTGTTCTATCACTAGATGCCCCTGAGAAGAGCCTGGCTTCATCCTCCTGATACTCACCCTTCACATATTTATAGACATCAATGAGGTCACCCCTCAGTCTCCTCTTCTCCAAGCTAAAGAGACCCAGCCTTTACTCATCAGGGAGGTGCTCCACTTTCTTCATCATCCTTGTTGCTCTACGCTGGACTCCCTCCAGCAGCTCCATGTCCTTCTTGAACTGAGGGGCCCAGAACTAGACATGATACTCCAAATTTTTTTAAATCCTTTTTAGTACCCAAGATTAGGACATGCTTTAGCCCAGCCTAATGAGAATGCTTTCATGTTACATACATTTGGCCACAGTCACCATTAAAAGATTCTCTTAACCCCTATCCACCGATCCCTAAGAAGCCTCAAGAGCAGCTTTTCCATGAGAGAGTCCAGTCAGCTCTACTTGCAGAGCTCTTGCTAAAGTTTTTAACCTCGTGCCACCCGGACTCCCCTCTCCAGACAGACACATCTCAGTAAGTGGTTCATTAGCATCACACAGGGGAAGAAGCCTTATTTTTTTTTCCCCTTTGAAAACCTCAGTATCCTCAGCTCTCTATCTCTGCTGTTTGTACTGATATTACAGCCACTTCAGCAAACTGAAGCTCTTCCACAGACCTCCACTCCACACCCGCGCCAGCCTCAGTTCTTCGGCTGAGGCAAATGCCAGACGTTGTTTATACAGTGGTAATCAACATGGTAAATTTAGAATACACCAGAATAAATGATGATAAATTTGCTGCCTCGGGATAAAGATAACACATGGGTAGAGTCACTGGTTATCTCTTAAAAAAAGGGGAAATTGATGAACGGACTTCATAATAAATGTTTTTCCCCCTCTGGGATTTGTAGGAAGAGAAGATGAGACATGTGGATCTCGTGAACTCTGATGCTAAATACAGCTAGAGCATTTGAAAGACTCTCTTCCCTATATTTCAAGCAGAATCCCAGGCTCCTTCCTCAGAATTCAGAATCATTTTCATTTGTTGTCTTTCCCTGCCGTCTCCACTGAGGTCAGGAAATGATCTGTGGGCCATCAGAGAGCAGAGCGGCTCAGTACTCACGGGGCTTGGTAGCGCTCTGGCCTCTTTTCCCCTACGTCAGCAGCAAGATTTGCTCTTCTGAGAGGGTTTCAGAAGCATCAACTAGTGGGGAATGAGTGGTGGTGTTGGTTTGTGGAGAGTCGATGGGGTTTGTTTCACTTCTTTCTCTTTTTGGCTTGTGACTGGTTCTTTTTTTCAAACAATAATATTTATTTTTTGAAGTCTTTTCCTCGAGCAGTTACTCTTCCTCCTCAAATTTAGTGCTTGAGAGTCTTTTTCTAGGGGAAGCGATTTTACCTGGAGGGTGACTTTCCACAGAACTTTGGTGAATCTGGTGTGGAATGAAGAAAATTAGGGCATTTTTAAAACAGCAGACAGAGTTGCACTTCTTTTCCCTTTTCTTTTTCTTTTGCTGCATTAGTTTTTCTTACTTTTCCCTTTCTTTTTTTCCACAGCTTTTTCTTTTACCAGTTTATTTTTCTTTTTAAAATTTTTTCTCTTCTATTTTCTTTTTTTCCAGCTTCATTTTTCTTTTAAAACATTTCCCCCTTTTTCCTTTTTCTTTTTCCAGCTTAACTTTTCTTTTTAATTTTTTCCCTTGTTTTTTCTTTTTCATTTTCCAGCTTCATTTTCTTAATTTTTTGCTCTTTTTTCTTTTTCCAGCTTCATTTTTTGTTTTAAAATATTTTCCCTTTTTTCTTTTTACAGCTTAATTTTTCTTTTTAAGATTTTTTCTTTTTTCTTTTTCTAGTTTCATTTTTCTTTGTAAATTTTTTCCCTTCTTTTTTTTCTTTTTCTAGCCTCATTCCCCATGTCTGCCTTTCACTTCCGCCAAAGTTTCAGTACTTGTGTTCAAGTCCAACAGGCCTCACTAGGATTTACACACAAGCAGCGCCTCACTGAAGAGGAAAAGGATTACTCACTTCAGTTACGTGCTTTGCTGAATGGGAGGCTTGATGTGCTGCTATGTTAGTACTGAGAGATGGTACGAAGGGAGCAGGACGCCCTTGTCCTGTCTCTAGGTCATAGCGAGGATGATGAAGGGAGTGGAACATCTCCCGGATGAGGAAAGGCTGAGGAACCTGTGTCTCTTGAGCTTGAAGAAACGGAGACTGAGGGGTGACCTCATTCATATTGTTAAACATGTGAAGGGTGGGTGTCAGGAAGATGGGACCAGGCTCTACTCAGTGTCACCTAGTAATAGGATAAGGGGCAATGGGTGTCAGCTGGTACAGAGGATATTCCACATCAATACGAGAGGGAAGTTCCTCCCAGGGAGGGTGACAGAGCCAAGGAAGGGGCTGCCTAGGGCAGTTGTGGAGTCTTAAAACCCGCCTGGACCTGTTCCTGTGCAACCTGATGTAGGTGGTCCTGCTGTGCAATGGGGATTGGACTAGATAATCTTCCGAGGTCCCTTCCAATCCCTAATGTTCTGTGATCTTCATCTTTCTATTGGTACATTGTCGGAACAGATGTCCACAGCAGAGCAGTTGCATCCAGGCCGGGGAGGTGCACATCTACCTGGACACTCGCAGCTGCGCTAAACCCAAGTGAACCACAGCTCGCTAGGGAATAAACTGCAGGCTGCCAGCTGGTGACACAGACATTTCAGGAGCTACTGTAGTATTGATGTCACACCTCCAGAATTCATACATTCCTAGAACACCACGTTGGAAGGGACCTCAAGAATGATAGCAGAGAAGTGAAATTCCAGCATCGCATCTAGTTTTGTTAAAGGATCTTTCTGGTTTTTCAAAATATGTTTAACCATTAAGAAAATCCTTTTGGCACACCGTGCGGTACTGGTCAGAGTACTAGGGCATTGTTTGAGAGGACCTGAACAAGACCCAGTTGTCTTGCAGGGAGGCACAATCCTTGAACTTGCCTAAATTCACTTGAGAGGGCTGCTCTGGTGAGGGCTGCTCTATATCCTGGCTGGACAGAGGTTTGGAAATCCCCATCATTAGTCACAAGCCTATTGCAGGGTAACTAGAAACACTTACTTCTCTGTCCCAACTGCTTGACTCTTCTCCCACATGCCTCGTTCTCTTTTTTCATTCTTCTCCCATGCCACAGCCGTTCAAACGTCAAAACATTTCAGAAAGATATTTACAATCTCAGGCACCCAAGTGACCAGCAGCTCCCCATGACCTTCTCACCCCATCAATTAGCTGTCAGGTTTTTCTGCGTTACGTTCTGATGCAAACTCTTTGTAGGCTCCTGTACCTCAAGCACAGCCACTCCAGCGCTCGCCCTGGGGAAGTTCACATTTGACTGGAGCACTATACCAGCTGCCTGGCACGGGTGCCTCACCCTGTGACCCACAGCTTATCCTGACAGCACAGAGTATTCGGAAAACTCAGCGCATTACTGAGCTGTAGAGATGACTTCAAATTTCCATTAACACCTGTCTTTAATGAGGCTAATTCTGCAGTTGGCTGCTCCACAAATGAAGGCATTTCTACTTGTTATCAGGGTGCAAGGCAACAGAGGAGTTTAAACATGGACCCTGTAAGGTATTCCTTCTCATGTTATTTGAGAATAAAACCTTGCGTTTTGAAGCTGTGTTTCCCCATAAAAACAACAGGGGATGAGGGGCAATGGGTATGAGCTGGAGCAGAGGATGTTCCATATAAATATCAGAAGGAAGTTCACACTGAGGGTGACGGAGAACTTGAAGGCGCTGCCCAGGGGGTTGTGGAGTCTTCTTCTCTGGAGTCCATTTTCCAGGATGCAATCGCTGTAATTACTCATTCCACAATTAGAAGTTTCAGTGTGAACAAACCACACACAGTTTGAAGAATGACCACTCACATGGGTTTCCTGTTTTATTTTACTGCTTGGAACACGGCAGCGACTCAAAGCCTAGAGCCAGTATGGGGCCTCCTCGTCCTAAATGAGGTAGATCCTCTTGTAAAAAGAGAGGCTGAACCTCCAAGAACTTGCAGACTTTCAGAGGGATTTGCAAGAGACAAAACCCAGGTAAGTGCTTTGCTCTTCCTAAATAATCTCTTTAAATAAGCTCAAGACAGGAGAAAGAAGGGCTACTGTGGAGCAGATTATTTTGTAGGTTGAAAGCTGAGGCAGGAAGGGGTTTACAAAGGACTTCTAAGGACTTCTCAGAGTGTTTTAATGACTTTGAAAACCCGAGCTGAAGCGAACTGGCCAAGTTTCCTGAGGAAGGCTTTGACCAGATGGGAAAATGAGTGCATCTGAGTCCCACATCAGACTCTTAACTGGCCTCCTTTTCCCAGCCAATTTGCCCACTAAAAATGTTCAGAAAGCCTCCGATTGCAGGATGTCTAACGGGCACCTCTTTTGAGTCTGAAAAGACGCACCGAATCAAGGGGAGCCATTCATCTCCTAGGAAAGGGTTAACTGCACCTACACACAGTGAAGAGAGGCTGTATCTATCAAAGCCTTTGTGTGTATTTCCACACTGGAGTCGGATCCACATTTTAAGGAAAAAAGAAGAAGAATTTAAAGTGAGCGGCCATGTAGGCAGAGGAAAACTTTACAAGCAGATAAGTCTTCTAGAGCTGAATGACTGCCAAGACAAGACAGCACAGTTTATTTTAGAAGGACGGGTGGTTATCACTCAGAACACACCATTTCTGGGTAAGCAGTGCCAGCACAACTAACGCTGGTAATTTTTACTTGTCAGGGAAACAGAGCCTTTGAGAACTAAAAATCTCTGTGTTACGCTAACACAGAAATTAAAAGCAAATTATAGAGGGGAATGTTTTTAGCTTCAGAGGAAGAAGAGTTTGAAAAACTGTTTCATGAAGGAATGAAAAGCTGATACAAGGAGGTCTTCAATGCGGGTGTTATGTACTATAGATTACATTACCCTGCTCTCCTGTCCACACGAGAGCAGGTAAAAAGCAAAACTGGAATTTGTCAAGCTTGTAGGCTGGGTTCTAATTTTATTTACAGCAAGGTTTGCCTCTATAGACATAAACTTCTTCCCAGTGAGGGTGACAAAGCACTGGAAGGGGCTGCCCAGGGCAGTTGTGGAGTCTCCTTCTCTGGAGATGTTTAAAACCTGCTTGGATACGTTCCATGGTCTAGGTGATCCTGCTGTGGCAGGGGGATAAGACTAGATGATCTTCCAAGATCCCTTCCAATCCCTAATGTTCTGTGACTCTGTGAGTGCTTTTGCTGTCCTCAGTGGACCCTCAGGCTTTATACTGGCACAAGTCAGATGTTCGGAGAGCTGCTCATTTTTAACATCGGGTGTTGTCCAAGGATGAAATCTACAAATGTTGTTCGACACTATTATCAAGAAAGAGCTGTGAGATCTGATGACTTCATATTTATTACTGTTCATCTCAATACAGCTTGTTAATCACAGAACATTATAGATTGGAAGGGACCTCAAAAGATCATCCAGTCCAATCCTGCTGCCATCAGGATCCCCTAGACCAAGTAACACAGGAACAGTTCAAGGTGAGTTTTAAACATCTCCAGAGAAGGAGATTCAACACTCACCCTGGGCAGCCTGTTCCAGTGCTCCATCACCCCCAGTGTGAAGAAGGTCCTCTTGATATTTATATGGAACCTCCTATGTTCCAGCTTACACACACACTTCATTCTCTCTCTTTTTCTAAGAGTAGACACAGGTTTTGCTCTGGAATGAAAATAGGTCAGCTCAACAGAAAACCAAGAGAACTACAAAAGACCAAAACTCAGACCAGAGTGGACAGAATCCACTCAAACCCAAATAATCTGCTTCCAACAATGACAGCAAAAGGATATTTGTGTGGTTTCTCCTTTTTAATTACTAAGCTATTGCATGGATCTCAGATTGTGTCAGCTGGGTGAGGTCTTGGTGAGTCCAAGAATTTGGTTTGGTCATTAAAATGAGAAAACTTAACTTCCTGACTTTTCTCTTTATGTGTCTAAAAAATGAACTTGTTGTCCTCACTCCTTCAATCATCAGTGCACAAACTCAGATGCTCTGGAGAACTGGAAAAACCTCCTGGATGTGTTCCTGTGCGACTTGATCTAGGGGATCCTGCTGTGGCAGGGGGATTGAACTGGATGATCTTTCGAGGTCCCTTCCAATCCCTAATGCTCTGGGATTCTGTGAGACTTCTCAGAACTCAGCCAGGAAAGGGGGAGGGGGAATGGGGCGCAGCCACTAGGTGGCAATAGAAACCCCTCAAATAAACGACGACCCACTGCGCGGCTCAGTAGCCATCGATTTCAATAGGAAACAATTCAGCGTTGTATTAAGCCAATTTCTCCTACTTACTTTAATATGTTCTCCACAATATAATTATTTCACGTGCCACACAGTAGAGAAATTATTATCAATCATTATTTCAACATCACTGGAAACTGTTGGGACAATTTCTGCTGCTCTTAATAAATTCAGCACTCTGCCGGCAGCACAGAAGTTGGATGACTGAAGTGACTTGTTTTCTGAGTTTGGAAAACGCTAACAGACTCAAAACTATTACTGACTTAGCTTCTGATTGCATTGTGCATTGTGTTCTCAAGTTCTAACATCTCCAGGACTTGTAGAGGAGACTTAAGGAGATGAGTCTTCATAGACTATCACAATGTCACAGTATCACAGAACATCAGGGATTGGAAGGGACCTCGAAACATCATCCAGTCTAATCCCCCTGCCACAGCAGGATCGCCTAAACCAAGTCATAAATCACAGAACATTAGGGATTGGAAGGGACCTCGAAAGATCATCTAGACCAATCCTCCTGCCACAGCAGGATCACCTAGACCAAGTCACACAGGAACATATCCAGGCAGGTTTGAAACATCTCCAGAGAAGGAGACTCCACAAGCCCCCCCGGGCAGTGCTCTGTCATCCTCACTGGGAAGAAGCTCTTTCTCATATTGATGAGGAACCTCCTATGTTCCATCTGACACCCACTGCCCCTTGTCCTATCATTAGATGACACTGAGCAAAGCCTGGCTCCATCCTCCTGACACTCACTCTTTACATATTGATCAGCATGAATGGGGTCACCCCTCAGTCTCCTTTTCTGCAAGCTCAAGAGACCCAGCTTCCTCAGCCTTTCCTCATCAGGGAGGTGTTCTACTCCCTTCACCATCTTCATGGCGCTGCTCTCTTAAGTGACATCTCCCCAAATATCTGAATTTAAGAATCACTGTTTCAATTTTAGCACAAGAGTTTCTACACTGGCAAGTTTATTGCCTGTCTGTGTCCAGCTCACCAACGTGCTATAAATTTCAACACTGCTCATTTTCACCTCCATGAGTACGCAAAAGTAAAAATCGCAACCTAACAAACATGCAGTTAAAACAGAGTTAAGACTGCGGAGCTCAGGCTGATTACAGAGCTGAGGGTGTAAACAGGGTGTTTTCATTGTCAAACTCTAGATTTCTCAACTTCAGCATTTCTTTTGTGTTAATCTTCCATATAATTTGCAAGGTGTAGGTGGTGCTGCTGTGGCAGGGGGATTGGACTGGATGATCTTTCGAGGTCCCTTCCAATCCCTAATGATTCATGACTCTATGATTCTATGATCTGAAGAACTTGCTAATGGATCACAACTGATCTGAAGAGCTTACCCTAATGTCCTGTGATTCTGTGACAACAAAACCTCTTGTAGAGAGTGCCTTCTTGGCATTATCATCGGGGTTCAACTACTGAACATGAACAGTATTAACCCAAAAGTGTCAGAACCGCACAGGCAGGAGGAAGTGTTGCTTTTACCAAGTAATGGCAACTGGTGCCACTGGTTTAGCCTGCTGCTGGTTTCTCCCCCAATATGTGCCAATATGTCTCCAAGACAGTCCATAATCACAGAATCACAGAATATTAGAGATTGGGAAGGACCTCAAAACATCATCCAGTCCAATCCCCTGCCACAGCAGGATCACCTAGATCAATACACAGAATAACAGAACATTAGGGATTGGAAGGGACCTTGAAAGATCGTCTAGTCCAATCCCCCTGCCAGAGCAGGATCAGTCAAAAGAAAATCAGAGGGTGCTGGTGTGATTTCTCCCCCTCCACGACACCTTCTTCCTAAGCTTCTGCTCATTCCTCCTGATTTCTGCAGAGCAATGTGATCTTTACATCACCGCATTAACATCCCTGCCTTGCAGCTTTCCTCTGGGGGATTGCCAGACAGGGAAGGGTAAGTGTGATAACACTAAAACCGAGCTGGAAATAGATTCAGAACGAGAAGAGCAGGCAAGTACCTGCTCTTTAGGAATTCCGCTGCTATGGTGCTCCCTTAAATCAATCTTAACAGAGGCAGCACATTTTCAACAAAAAATACATTGGAATGGAAAAACTCAGCTTGCCAAGAGATATTCTTGGCTGAGAATAAGTCTTATTTGACTTGTCTGTCAGAACAGAAATGCAAACACATTGGTCTGGGAAAATGGTACAACAGGTTCAGACACCAATGGTGCTTGAATCTCACACATTAATTTCATCTCAAAAAAGGGGGAAAGGAGAAGAAATTATTGACTTTTGGAAAAAATGGAGAGCAAATCTGGATTTTGAAAAGTCTGCCTCTTTTCTGATTAAAATGCCATGTATTTGCATGTTTGGACATGATAAGAAGCAATATGAATGTGTGAATTGAGTATCCTTCTCTGGAGACATTTCAAACTCACCTGGATGTGTCCCTGTGTGTCTTGATCTAGGTGCTCCTGCTGTGGCAGGGGGATTGGACTGGATGATCTTCTGAGGTCTCTTCCAATCCCTAATGGCAGGGGGATCAGAATGGATGATCTTCTGAGGTCCCTTCCAATCCCTAATGATTCTATGATTATAATAAATAAATTGTATTTGAGAGATATTTTATTGTCATAAGAATATATGTTATCTATTATAATAATAAATTGCATTTAAGACATATGTTATAATGAAAGTTATAATTATATATATTATATATTGTAATAACAAATAAATTGCATTTCAGAGGTATTTTGTTATAATACAAGTGATAATATATATCTTATATATTATAATAACATATATTGTATCTCTAGTTATATACATGTATTATTAGAATAATAAATTGTATTGGAGAGATGTGGCACTAATGATATGTTATTGGGAGAAAGAGTAGCAAAACCTCACAAGATAGGAAGATGCAAACGAAGCCAATATTTTCAGTTTAAAAATCCATATTTTTTTCTCTCTCTATACATCTATTGATGTATATGTATATATACATCAATATATATTGATGAAATATACCTCAATATATTTCATCAATAAATTTAAAGATTATATATTTTACATATATTTAATAGTATGTATTTTTTCAATCAGCTTAAAGAGAAGCCCACCTGGATGTGTTTGTGTGCAACTTGGTCTAGGTGGTCCTGCTGTGGTGGGAGGATTGGACTGGATGATCTTTCGAGGTCCCTTCCAATCTCTAATGTTCTGTATTTGACAAGTGGACAGCAACCCACACCGGGAGCTTACAGGCTCCTTTGTCTCCAGGGAGGCTTGTAAATCCACGTGAAGTGTCTAGTATATGTAGGGCTTGTTTAGCCCATGCTTTCTCCTCTGTCTGGGAGCCCCTAAGGAAGGGAGCCTTTTGGTTGTTAAACTGAGGTGAGCTAACATGCTTTAAAAAGATCTGCTGCAATCATGCCAGATTCACAGACCTCAGAGAAAAAAGAGGAAGAAGACAGGGCTGACTTTTTGCACTATAATCTCTTTTCAAAATGCTGCTTGGTAGAGCCCATTTTTCCATTTGATTCATTCACTTTTTCTTCTACCAGAGCTCTTGGAGAAATAGGAGTAAAGGGAAATGAATGCCAGTAGTTCTTCATGTCTGATATTGAACCGCTGCCCTGGGAGTATCTCATTCTTCCTCAGACCTGGCAACGAAAGGCACTTGCAGGAAACAGAGCAAGAAATAAAGAATCAGGAGGAGCAGCTATTCTCCAGCAGATTCCACCTGTGCAGCAGCTGGAGTGATTTAAAGTGGGCAACAAGGGCAACAACTTTCCCTCTGCAGGCAAATATAGTGACCAAGTATGTGGAGAATCCTGGCTAAGCACAGAGCTTCTGTCACAGGGAAAGTCCTAAGTGTTTTCAGCCAGGCTACGGTGTTTGCTGCAAGTCCAAAGGCTGAGGAGCTTTATCACATGTAACTTCACTGTGCGCCTCCTCTCTGACACAGGAAAACTAAAACACTACTTGCCAAAGGAAAACAGACAGTGGTAGGTGGGGTAGAGAGGGATAACAAAATCTGAGCTCTGACCAACTCAGCAGAGAGTGAAGGACTGCTGCGTTGGAAGAGTCTCTAGTTTTGAATCCTCAAGCTGAGTCTCTGAGGCGACCACCTCACTGCCTCACCCAGCCACTGCTCTGCCTGTTGGAAGCAGATTTTCCTCAGAGCGGAGCTCTTCAACTCCAGCTGCAACTCACAGCTGGAATGAAATAGCTCACAGTTTTAATTAGCAGTGTTAATTATTACTAAAATCAAGCTGATAAACAGCCTCAACACAAGCACATCTCCGTACCTGGGCTGGTTCCACTCTGGATTTGATATGATTCCCCGATGTATATGACTCATCTCACTTGAAAAACTCCAATTATGAGACCTCTCTGCTGATAAGAGGATTTGAAAGGATTTTTCTTCCCTGTAGTGTCTGCTAATTGTCACAAAGTGAGGTTGTGTTATGGAAGGAGTAGGGTACAGCTGGCTTGCTCCCAGCTACTACCAGAGCATTTTCCCTGCAACAAAGGATGTCTTCTTGGAGCCTTCTCACCACATAAGCAAGTTATTTGGAGAACAGTATATCAGTAACTGTTAAAAGGGTTTGTAAAGGAGTCTCCTTCTCTGGAGATGTTTATGACCTGCCTGTACGTGTGCAACTTGCTCTAGGTGACCCTGCTCTGGCAGGATCACAGAATCATAGAACATTAGACGTTGGAAGGGACCTCAAAAGATCATCCAGTCCAATCCCCCTGCCACAGCAGGATCACCTAGACCAAGTCGCACAGAATAACACAACATTAGGAATTGGGAGGGACAACAAAAGATCATCCAGGCTAATCCCCCTCGGATAACCTAGGCCAAGTCGCACGGGAATATATCCAGGTGGGTTTTAAATGTCTCCAGAGAAGGAGACTCCACAACCCCCCTGGGCAGCCCCTTCCAGTGCTCCATCACTCTGACTATGAACAAGTTCCTTCTCATATTTATAAAACATTAGAATAGAAAAACACACCCTTCTTTAATAGAGGAACCTTCCTTTGATTGGTTTTGCACAGTTCTGACTGGTTTTGGTCTGATTTTGCAACCCAGCTCAGTTTTGTGTGTTGAACTCTTCCAGTCTTTGGGGCAGCCACGCTTGATTTACGCTGCTTCGGACCAAAGGTGGCTCCCTGGGTAAAATCCAGGGCATGTAGAAGCTGATGGCAGAGCTCCCATGGACTCTGACGCTGCTCAGATTTCATTATTTCCTGTTTAAACAAAGACTGTTCCTCCTACTAGCTACCCTCACACTTGAGAAGCGTTCTTGCACCGAATCAGCACTTTTACAACTGTTCCTCAGTAAGCACGGGTTGCACTTACGAGAGGTAACCTCCATAGGCTGTCCGCACGGAAAAACATCCTGACTGTAAATTAATCAACCCTGAAGAGGGGAATTAAACGAGGCCAGCGTTCTCAGACTCAGATGCCTGAAGCTCAGATCTAAACACACAGTTAGGAATTAAATTTGAAGACTATCTTGCTTGAAAAGTGAAATTGAAATGAAAAATTGAGCTGCTACTTTGTCTGTTCATGTTTGCTCATGGACTTCACAAGCTAAGGAAAACTATCGATCCGAGTGAACATCTTACCTGGTGTCAGAATTAAGTCTTCAGGAGAACACCTGTCGTTCAGCAGAATTGTCTCAGATGGCTGAACAATCACAGCCAGTGCTCCAAACAACAACACACATGCCCCAGAGCTCAGGAACGTAGATGTCTGCCAGGAAAATACTGCGCAGAAGATGAAATGAGGGAGAATTATATCCCCCTTAAAATTTTGACTTTTTATCTTTGCTATATAAAAAACCACAGAACTTGAAAGCATTGTGGGGCTTCTCTGGAATTGTCTGTCCCCGTCCATGCGAATAAATACTATTTTAGGTCTCCTTTTTAAAACATACACTAAATATATGGTTCCACCACAATATCTTAAAGAGATTTTTCATTCTATTAATAAAAACAACTTGTATTAGTTTTAAAGTTGCAAGATGTTACCGTCAGATGGGAAACAGTTTAAAAGGCAAATGCTAAAAATAACCTTTAAAATATAGTGTACATTGATGTTTTAAAGACGAGTGAAAGTTACACTTGGCAAGAGTGTTGGGTCCTTTCATACACTGGATATGTTTAGTTTTGGTATTTTCCTAACAAATGGTTAGTATTGGGCCCTATGTCCCTGGAGGAGAGACATCATCTCTCAGTGACATGTTTCTATACAAACATACTCAAACTAAGGTCATCACTCACCTTCCTAAACCCTCAGCAACACAGGCCAGCAACTTAATTTACAGAGAAGGGTTGTATGAAGTGTGGGACTAGCAGATCCCAGGGTCCAGTCAAGGTCTGCCACTGAATTAAGGGAACAGATGGAGTGGCTCAAGCTAGAAGAGGATTTTTTTTCCTGCTTCACCCATATATTTTCACATGCATCCCTAACTCATGCTTAACCCTTTCTCTTCTAGAAAGACACATAAACTGGAAGACAGGCACACTGAGTGACTTTGCTGTACTACTTCCACATGAGACTTGGTAGTCCCTCTGAGCTAGGACCCAGATACACTACTCAATTCAAGCACCTCCGCTGCAGTTTGCCCTTCCCATCACAAGCTTCAGACTAACTGGTTATGAACGAATCTGTGGGTTCAGATTCTCTTCATCATGTCTGCAAAGGAGCAGCAAGATCCAAAGTAGGTACAGTTCAGGTACAATTTCAGTTCCCCTCTTTATTCTTCATTGTGTCTGACAGGCACATATCTGAGTTCCTTAACTTTGTGATACTGTGCGTTGGCAGCTAGTGGCCACTACTTGGAAGTATTGACCTGAATTTATCTGAGCTTACCAGTTTTTCTCAGTGATGCCCTGGCATATATAAACTAGTAAAAACACATCTGATATATCCCAGTCTAGCTATCACAAGTGTCTCTTCTCATGAAAAGAAACTATACTACTCGGGGATTAAAAATGCACACATTTTAAGGGCTTTATTTTTCATAAATGGAGTTTTACTTTTACCTTTAATGCTAACAAACTAAAAATCAAAGTTAACACTTTGTCTGTTCACAGATGCACAGAATATTAGGGATTGGAAGTGACCTCGAAAGATCATCTAATCCCATCCTCCTGTCAGAGCAGGATCCCCCAGATCCAGTCACACAGGAATATGTCCACAGAATCATAGAATCACTAGGGATTGGAAGGGACCTCAAAAGATCCTCCAGTCCGACCCCCCTGCCACAGCAGGATCACCTAGACCAGGTGGGTTTTAAACATCTCCAAAGAAAGAGACTCCACAACCCCTCTGGGCAGCCCTTTCCAGTGGTCTGTCACCCTCACTGGGAAGAAGGTCCTTCTCATCTTGATGTGGAACCTCCTCCATTCCAGCTCACACTTGTTGCCCCTCGTCCTATCAAGCCTTGCAGTGGGCTTCTAAACTGCTCCATGCAGGAGGTCCCAGGGCTGAAATAAATCAGGGTCAGTTTCCTGTCTGGGTTTCTGAGTTTTATATACAGATACTGAAAGCTGGCAGACAACTAGTGGCCTCAGCACTAGCATTAGAGGTAACAGGAATGAACCCAGATTCACACTTTGATTTTACTGATTTTTTGTGATTGAATTCTTTACACTTTGATTTAACTTTGCTTGATCTTGGTGTCCAGTGTGCTATAGTTCCTCTGAAGTTGATGGTCTTTACCCAGTGAATATACAACCCCATATTTTCCCCTCAAGAGACTGCAGTCTTCCACAGCACAGATTTGATCAATAAACAGATAAAGATATTGGCCAATTGTCACCTTATTGCACATCTGGCACTCCTCGGGGAAATCTGATGGCGTAAACTTACAGTGTCTGATTGCACAAAGAAGGAGGGGTTACCATCTTTATCTGATGTTCTTGTAACATCTGCTACTGGTCACCCTCACAAACTGGGGCTTTGATCTGGCTCAGTATGGCTATTCCTATGTCCCATAACTGCTTTCATAAATTAAAGCCATAGCCTTTCCCTTTGGCCTTGCTGTTTAGCGTTATCCTATGACATCGGCCATTAGCTTCAAAATACACTCAGGTACGCTACTGGGAATTAATTTCTGAATCTTTAGTCAACCTGATGCTCCTTTCAGAGGAGCAATATTCTTCAGTCACACCGATTTATTAATTGCCTCAAATAACTTTGCAGAGCTACTTAGCAGCTTAAATGTGTTTGGGAATCAGAACCAACTCTGTCTCCGGTGCATTATGAAAGATCAATAATTTGCGTTGGCAATGGTCATAGGGGACCCCGAGCTAGCTTTCTCAAGCCTACAAGTTGGCGAGGAGTTATTTGCCCTCAGGAACTGTACTTCTTTGAAATGTGTTCTCCACATGTAGTCCCTTCTCAGACCATACGTGCTCCCAGTGCCTGAAGCACTAGCCACGAGCACGCGCACGACAAAAATGGACAGTTATCCAGGGAAGAGAAGAAAGTTATTCAGGCTGCAAAGTCCAGGAGCCACAAATTAGGGAACACCGTCGTCTGTGCTACAGTGACCTCAGCAGAGAGACGTGTTATTTACAATCACAGAATTCCCTTTCTCAAGTCAAAGAACAACTACTCTCTTCTGAATGTCTTCTTGCCAAGTGCTGAAAATACATGCGGCTCAGACAGTGCCAGAAGGAGCGTTCTGAAAAGACTATTGCAAAGGCAAAGGAAATAGCTTGTATCCTGTGGGGGGAGGGGGATAAAACCCCTGGACTAACTTTCTCTCCCTCTCTCTTCCATGTTGGTTGTCTTGACCTGCACTCTGTTGTTTTTCAAGTGCACGTGCTTTGTTTTATTTGCTTTTTCCCTTCCTTATGCGCTGCTTGCGAGCTAGGTCAGCTTGTGCCTTCTCATCCACAATCAGATAGGTTCTCTGGGAGGATAGAGCCAGGCTCTTCTCAGTGTCATCTAGTGATAGGACAAGGGGCAGTGGGTGTAAGCTGGATCATAGGAGGTTCCACATAAATGTGAGAAGGAACTTCTTCACAATGAGGGTGACGGAGCACTGGAACAGGCTGCTCGGAGGAGTTGTGGAGTCTCCTCTTCTGGAGGCATTTAAAACCCGTCTGGATGTGTTCCTGTGTGGCTTGGTCTAGGTGATCCTGCTGTGGCATCGGGATTGGCCTAGATGATGTTCCAAGGTCCCTTTCCAATCCCTAATGATTCTATGATCTTGTCATCCTTACTGTGACTGTTGGTGCTCTGGCAGAGGTCACCAGAGCACACAGCTAAGATCAGCGGACACTTGATGTTCTTAAATGCTTGTGTGTCCTGAACGCTCTTGGGGATTGCCAAGCAACTGAAGTGCCCACTCCTTGGATGACACCATGTGCTTTCCACTAGTATCAGGATCTAGCTAATGAAGGGAGCAATGTTTTTCCTAGTTAGGTCTTTAAAGTCCATTTATTGTGCAGCTTATACTCTGGCAGAAAACCCATTCCTAATCTGTTTTAAAACAAATAGATTGTGTACAGCTGTCCCTCTATCCAAGGCAAAATGATGATTTAATGTTGATTAAGAGAGAAGACCTTTGAAGTGAGCAAAGCAGGAGCCCGTAGTATGTCTTTAGTGATCATTATCAGTCTTCCCCTGAAGCGTGACTTGGTGCCAAAAATGCTTTTCCCAAGCTGGCTGAGGTGGATTCAGGAGCAAATGCTTTGTAAATTTAAAGAAACCTTCTCATTCAGAGGCCTCTGATGTCTTATTCCTTTAGCTGTATTAATGCCTGAGAATAAGCAGATGCAGCCTTTTTCACTGGTTAACTCCAAAAAGGGGCAAGGTCTGCTGCTACACGGCACTGTGGGCATTAGTTAGTCATCACCAGGAGAGCAACTGAGCATGCATCCTGCAGCAAAATCAAAGAAAACTCCCTGCGCTTGTTTGTTTTCCTTCCCCCCTGCCCCCCCCCCCCCATATAAACAGCTGCTTTAGCAAAAGAAAAGGCA
>VXBP01004935.1:95384-127450 GCA_013400115.1 Rhinopomastus cyanomelas | reverse complement strand
GAAAAAGCATTTGGAGTCAGACTTTTGTAACTAGACGCTTTCATGAAGCGTTATGCAAAAGTTCAGTGACAACAATCAAGGTCTCTCTCTCTCTTTCTCTCTTGCTCCTTCTCAGTTTCATGCCAAACACCAGTCACGGTGCATGGTGGGGGTGCATGGACCGACACATAAACTGGGCATGTTGCACACACTTTGCCTTCTGAAACGAAAGAGCGGTAGGTAGTTCATGTTTATATCTGTCTGTCCATCTGTCCACGATTTGGGTTAAAGAAAAAATCACAGGACCAGTGACAGATAGGAGCATCCCTGTGTTGTTTCATGCTCACAATTTTAAAGAGTGTGGCTCTCTTTAGTAGCTAAAGGGTCGATAGCAACAGAAAGGAGCCACTAGGGAAGCTGTGTTTCCCTAGGTGGTGGCACTGAGGAAACACTGTTTCCCTAAACAGTGGCACTAGGGCAACTCTGTTTTCCTACAGAGTAGCACTAGGGCAACTCTGTTTCCCTACAGAGTAGCACTAGGGAAACTCTGTTTCTCTACATGGTGACACCAGGGCAACACTTTCCCTACAGCGTGGCACTAGGGCAACGGTTTTCCTACATGTTAGCACCACGGAAACTTTGTTTCCCTACGTATATTTACAATTTAAACTTACATTCACGCAGGAAAATGTCTACTCTGCCTCGCACAAAAAACCTCCCAAAAAACCCCCAAAACCTCACAACATGAAGCCACCAACAATTTTCCCGATAAAACTCTTCATCTAAAGACACAGTCTGCATTAGCAGTTTATTTCTTAACGCTTTATATTCCCTAAGTGCTTTCCTCCTGAGCAGCGCTTACTGTCAAAGAGCACCAAAGCATCTGCTGTCTATAGCAACCCCATTAGTGAGATGCTCTCAGAAACACCATGGTATTAGGCAAAATTATAAATTATGGTAATTCTAAGCAGTCAGTGCTCCTCTGTATGTCTAACCAAGATGCTTTTGTTTCCACCGCTGAGAAAGGGCATTTTGCTATTGACTTCAGGGGGAGGGCGGGGAAGGAAACCGATCCTTTGATGAAGAAGGGGTTTTTGTATAATTGTCTGTAATTTAAAAATGATGTAAATGTTGTGCTGTGGGTGCTGCCAGACTGACAATTCTGAGAATTTAAGAGAAACAGCAATAGCGTGGGTTTCTCAACACTACTCCGTTATTGTGTCGCAAATCATGCCAGGAGGGAGATATTTCTTAAATATACATAACCAAGCGCAGAAGAGCACTTTGAGACCCATATTGTAAAATTTCAATTCTTCCCCAACCTCCTCCCTCCCAAGTAACCAAAACCAGACAAGTATTTGGCTGAAAAGGTTTTTGTTTAGGGGCATTTTTATGGCAAGTTGAAATTATAAAGCATTTATCCATAGGAAAAAAAAGGGTTTATATGAAATTTTCAGCTACCTATGTTAACATTTCTACTTCTAAACACAAAAATTAATCCTGCTCTTTTTTTTTTTCTTTTTAATTTGGTTGAATTTTTAGCTTTACTGGATGTTCAGCAATAAAACCCCCATCAAAACATGTAGAAACATGCAGGTTAACATGGTTTTCATATTGCTTTTCAGAACGGCCACTCTGTTTGAATCTGGCTACTTCATGGCTAGGTAAAGTGAGGCACAGGTAACACATCAAAACCTACTTTGTGGCACTCTTCTGAGTAACTCAAAACTGTGAGCTCGACAGCTAAAGGTTTTGGTGAGAGTAGGGTTTCAGTGAAAGGTCAGATATGTGATGTGTTCCTGTGTTACTTGCTCCAGGTGATCCGGCTCTGGCAGGGGGATTGGACTAGCAGATTTTTCTAGGTCCTTTCCAATCCCTAATGATTTTATGACTCTATGGACATGTTCCTGTGTGACTGGACTTAGGGGATGTGGCAGGGGGATTGGATTAGATGATCTTTTGAGGTCAATTCCAATCCCTAACGTTCTGTGATTCTCTCAGCCCAGTCAATACCTGACCTTGCTAAAACTGATGAAGGTAGCAGTCAGTACCAATTACAGAGTTTGAACATTATACAGTCTAAAATTTATTTCATCAAGTTTTTCTGGTAATTGATGCCTAAATTGAGTTGCTTACTGGTTAGCCTGTGTCTCTAGCAGAGTATCAGTTTTAGATTTGGAAGAGGCACTTACCTGTTTTAAATATTTCTTCCTGCTCTGGCAGGGGGATTGGACTAGATGATCTTTCGAGGTCCCTTCCAGTCCCTAATGTTCTGTGATTCTGTGATCCTTCTGCTAATGGAACGGCAGTCTGTAGCCACGTAATTCATGACAGTCTGTAAAGCTGTAATTCAAAGGACTTTCTTCCTGAGTCTTTGGTCCCCAAGATATCAGGACTTCTTTAACAATTCTGTGACAACGTTGATTGTGACATTTTCCATCACTTGCACGTTTCTGTTTTCTTCCAGAGGGCAATAAAAATGAACGACCTGCAGCTTTGGGGTTTGTTTCTTTTCAAAACAAATGTGGCACTCTGCAAAAAAAAAAAATTTGGAAAATCATTCCAAAAGATATAAGAGCCCCAGAATAACTTCCTTTTTCTACTTTATAGCTCGATGGTAATGAGAGAAATTTTGACACGTTCCGAAGTTACAGGTTTAGCATCAAGGATAGGAAAGTATCCATGATCTTGGCTGTTATGCCAAGATCTGATTCTTAAAAGAGTGAATTGGCAGTTTACTACCTTCACAGAACATTAGGGATCAGAAGGGACCTGGAAAGATCATCTGGTCCAATCCACCTACCTCGGCCAGTTCTTCTAGCAGTTGCGGGCCCAGTTATGATTGCAGGATATGAAATCAGTAGATGTTCAATGCATTGGATCGTTAGTGTCCAGATGTTTTTCTAAACCCGTGTTCAGAGACCCTGTGCAAGCTCATGTATAATTAATTAAATTTAGTCTATTATTTTTTCTTCGTGTCGGTGGCTGAGGAGATTCTCATTCTCCAATTTCACATTTCTTGGCTTGCTTAAAACAAAATAATTTTGCCCAGAGTTGCAATTGTTCAGTAGTTCAATTCCCTACATAAGTCTTGGGCTAAATATTATCCCCATATGAACCCTGTGTGGGATACAAATTACAAATATATTTAAGTCACAGAATAATTCCTTGCAATGCTAGGTTTACTCACACTCAGTGAAAAGCTGTTCACCTTACCTAAGTACAACTGAAATAAGAGAATTTGTTCATGCCTGAACAAAGAAAGAACTGGGCTGCCTAGTAGGGTGGTGGAGTCTCCTTCTCTGGATGTGGTCCTGTACAACTCAGTCTAGGTGATCCTGCTGTGGCAGGGGGATTGGAGTAGATGATCATTTCAGGTCCCTTCCAATACCTAATGTACTGTGATACCATTAATCTTTCTGAGGAAGGTATATGAAGGGGCTATCGCAAATGGCATGGACAGCATCTCCGTGCTTTAAGCCTTCTGTCATCGTACTGTTCACTCTGAACCTTAAACCTGAGGTAATCCTGATTTTTGAAATAAAAACAGTATGTTAGTGGCCAAAAACAAATGCCTGCGTCCTGTGCGACTTTGTCTAGGGTATCCTGCTCTGGCAGGAGGATTGGACTAAATAATCTTTCAAGGTCCCTTCCAATCCCCAATGTTCTATGATTCTGCGATGTATTCCTGTGCAACTGGATCTAGGGGATCCTGCTGTGGCAGATGGATTAGATTGGACTAGATGATCTTTCAAGGTCCCTTCCAATCCCTCATGTTCTGTGATTCTTCTGAGGCAATGTGGTTTCAAGATCCCAAGAAGAGCCATCATTTGGAGGAATGATTTATGGGAAGATGAATGATCCATTCCTTAATAAACCATTGGCTGATATAGTAAGGCAGACAACGGAGTCTTTCATAACCAGAGAATGAAGTAATTAATTAAGAATAAACAGAGTGCAGAAAACTCTGTGACTGTCACCAGAGACTTCAGTATCTTCTGGAGAAAACTGCCCCTGTGGATGACAGGCATTAATTCAAACAGCGCAAAGAGACAATATTTTGAGCCCTAAATAATTGTAATGATTATGGAAGCTCCATCAAAAGAAACCCAAAAGGCGGTATGACTGCATTGTCCTTGCAGAACCTCATAGTGCAACTGGGAACTAAAGAGCAAAGGGTTTGTGTGAGTCTCCTGAGAGAGGCAGAGTGAGAATCTATTGAAAATGGTCCTCCTTGCTCCACACTCTATTCAAGTCGTCTTTAACTCTATGTACTTTTTTTTTTTCTTACTTTGATTATTTATAGTGTCCCCAGGACACTATTCACAGACTTTTAGTGGTAATTTTGCTGCTAAGGAGAAAACAGCCAGAAATACCTTGAAGAATCATGCGATTAATTCTCGCATTATATCTGTGCTCCTCAGGAAAAGTACTAAATGTGGAAATGCAGACTAAAGTCCATTGGTTATGAATCAGTTAAAGAAAATGAGCCAAAACTAACATCTGCACCAACAAATCTGCACTGCTTCGCATACGCTTCTCATTTTAAAATATTTACTCCCAAATTTTGAGAGCTGTGAGAGGTTTTAGATGTGTGCTTCTCATTAAAAAGATGCTGGCAGATAGTGCAGGCCAAATATTGGCTCTGGACAAAGAAAGGTTTTGGGAAGACCTAACATCAGGCCACGTTGAGCCACTGATTTTATTTTTAGGCAGAAGATTCCACTGAGTTCTAACAGATTTCTCTTTAGTATCTTGATGTCAATAATTGGAACTCTCACTTGATATTTTCTCCGAGAACTGTTCAGCTATGGTGTGAGGTGCTACATGGACATCACACAGTATTTAACTACAGAGAGATTATAGAATCATAAGGGACTGGAAGGGACCTCGAAAGATCGTCTAGTCCAATTCCCCTGCCAGAGCATCGGTTTGGTTCTTTTGACAAGTATTTAACAACAACCTGGTTTTAAATTTTAAATCTGGTTTTAAAAGGACTTTACAAAAAGTCTTTTAAATGTGGTGTCTAGTATTTGAGTATTCAGTTGCCAGTAAAGAACTCTTAATTTGATTGACTGTGCCCACTCTTTCCAGAGGGAGAATTATTTCTAGGTGTAGCAAATGTTGGAAGCAACACAGTTCTCTCTGAAGAACAACAAAGCAGCCAGACTGAGTTGTCCACACCAGGGTATAGAATGTGCAATTGCACAGCTATTTGCGTCTGCTAGTCCAAACCGAGCAAGAATCCATCTGTTTAAAACCTGCCCAGATATGTTCCTGTGCAACTTGCTCTAGGTAATCCTGCTGTGGCAGGGGGATTGGACTAGATGATCTCTCAAGGTCTCTTCTGACTCTATGATTCTATTTACCATCTGTTGCATCTCTTTCTATATCAAAGGATTTGGACCCCCTAAAATACAGCTGTGTGTTTTCACAGTGGCTTCAGTCACTTCATGACAGGACAAAGCCCTGGCAGGGACTGCCCAGGGGATTTGTGGAGTCTCCTTCTCTGGAGAAGTTTAAAACCTACCTGGATGCGTTCCTGTGCAACTGGATCTAGGGGATCCTGCTGTGGCAGGGGGTAGAGCTAGATGATCTTTCGAGGTCTCTTCCAATCCCTAATATTCTGTGATTGATTCATTTGACACTCTTCAGCAAGAGAGATCCAGCCAAGCCTGACAGACCTCGTAGTAGGTTTTGCCATAATTCAAATGGCTGTGGTAGAGTCGTATTTTATTTAAAGATTCCTTTAAATATTTAACCTTTTTATACTGGACTGTAGCCAGTCTGAGTCACTATCCTTTTGCTGTAAAAAGACTTTTTCATTGAAAAAAGAAAATACAAGGTAAGGAGAAACAACCTGATGATGCTATAAAAATATCCATATGCATTTGTGTGAATGGAAATGTTTCTGTAATTCCACATTCGTCTCTTTTTGGCCATTTTCATTTCTTTTTGGTGCTTATAATTTTTCTATAAACTGTTTGGAGAAAAATTTCTTTCATAATTGCTCAGTGATAAAAGCCCTCCAGCAAAAAGAAAAGTCAACATTGACCTCCATGGCAGATGCATAAATCCTGTGTGACAAACACAATCACCAAACAATCTGAATCTCTTGTTGGGAGGGTTTAATGCTGTTGGGCATGGCATTAAAACGTAGAATTTGATAGTGTGTCTTTACATTTTAATGATGTGTTCATGAACACAAAACACGCTCCCATCAGTGACTTTATGACTTCTCCTCTGCATAATTAGTGTATCTGTTTATGAGCTTACTGTTGTTGCCTTGATCCCAAGAAAATGTGAAACCACTGTCATAATTTACACTATTCCAGAGCTTTAAAGACACAAGCTAGGTTTTCTTCCCCTTTCATAATCTCCTGCTGCTAATACCGAACAGAACTTAATGAAAGCCGGACAATATTTGATTCTAAGCATCCATCATAGCGCGGTATTTGCTGCCTCAGCCTAAATCTGCCTTGTTCACTTCTACTAGAGAATGAGATGACCTTCCTACTGCAAAAGCAGGGGAAAAGAAGAAAAGTCATTCACTGAGAAAGTTTGTAAAGAGAAATTTTAAATGAGCCTGCCTTTCTAGAGAGCAAAATAAAATGTGACTAGTTTCCAGTGAGAAACACAGTAATCCAGATGATCAGGATTCTGTAAGCAAAATCAGCTAGTTTCTGGACTTTACAGATTCTGGATTTACAGATACACAGAATCACTCTTGTTGGAAAAGAACCCTGACGTCATCGAGGCCAACCATCTACCCTGCCTTACAAGTTCACCCCTAAACCAGATCCCTCAACACTTCATCCAAACAGTCCTTAAACACATCCAGAGATGGCGACTCAACCCCCTCCCTGGGAAGCTCATTCCAGTGCCTGACCAGTTTGTCCCCATTCTTCTCACTCCAGACTTCAAAAAGGATGGGACCAACATGAATTAAACATGTTTTTGCTTAATGAGAGGGAACATGGTCTTTTGATTAGAAAGGCAGACCTGACACCGTGCAAGAAGGACAAGAGTAAAGGCTTCTAATCAAAGTCATCAACAGATAGGCTGCCAACTTCTGCAGGAGGGTTGTGGAGTCTCCTCCTCTGGAGACATTTGAAACCCATCTGGACATGTTCCTGTGCGACGTTGTCTGAGTGACCCTGCCGTGGCAGAGGGATTGGATTAGATGATCTTCCAAGGTCCCTTCTAATCCCTAATGTTCTGTGATCCTGTGACAAGGTGGATAGATTAAAGATTGTCCTCAGTAGAAAATACCCTTTCTGTGAACTTTGTAAAACCTCGCGTTTTGTTTTCTGTTAATCGAATTTCCTTCTAAAAAACACTGGTTTGTTGCTTATATTAGGCAGAGGTTATCATCCTTGTTTGAAGGTTACAAATGGAGATGCATCAATATCATAGGTGCTGCCATATGAGCAGCACTTCCTGTGACACTTTCTGTTCTTCTCTGCTGTCATTCCTTAGATCGTGATACAGCACATCCGGTGGCTGAAAAGAAATGTCAGCTAAGCAGAAAACACGGCCACACAAAGAACTTGGACACGAGGGATCCGGGTTACCACGCTCACAAGACGATGCAGCATGGAAAGCGAATGCAGTGAAAATGATCAATCGTTTCAAAATCACGTTTGTTCGGAATTGTCCATTCAATTAATTAAAAAAGAAACCAGCCAAAAACATGATGTTTCCAGTTTTATTATGATTTGGGATGAAAATCAATATCGGTGTATTAAAATATCTAAAGGGAGCAAAGCTTCACTGTTGACTCAGTTTTAACACAAACAAGGGTTCAGGTCCTGCTTATCTCAGCTCTTCCCATTTGATAAACATCAAGCAGTCCTAGCTGAAAGATCCTTGCTTCTCACTGCCTTTCAAAATGCCTGCCACAGCAGGTCTTATCTCACCCTGCTTTTGCTCCCTGTAGCATAGTCGGGTAGGTGGAACTCTGATTTAAATCAGGCCTTTTGCTACGGGGTTAACCAGCTAAAGAGTTAAATTACTCTCAGTATTTGGCACTCAAAAGCAGTTCCAGTTTTGCAGTCCCTATTTGAATTTTACTGGATTATCTTCTGAAGAACATTTCTTTGTTGCTTACTTCAGTGGGAGGTTATCTCTTTCCTTTGAAGGTTATATCGTGATTGGCAGAGGGTCAGGAAACTTCAGTCACATTGGCTCGTTACGGAAATACTTTGAAAAAATAAACGTGAAAGACAAATGCTAAGGAAAGGGAGTCCTTAATCAGCAACAGTTCCAGAAGACCTCAGACCCAGTGAGGTATCCACAAAAGTTTTGCTTACGCAGTTTATTAATCCAGACATTCGTGAGCAATGGGAGTTTTGCTGTTGACTTTGATAGTCAAGCTTCAGATGTGTGCAAGGTTCGTGCTCTGTTGGCGGCATGTTCACAAAACAACAGCTTAAAAATCAAAAGTGCCCTATGGCCACTGTCAAAATTGCATGTAGAGTCGCAGACTTTAGCTGCACAGTGCTGCTGACTACTCCTAAGCTTTGCCTGGCATCCCCTCGACTGCTAAGAGTAGTAGTCTACTCTCACATGTCTGCATCAACAAGATTAACATGGTGCTGTTTGAAAAACGTTCTCACAGTACAGGAGGGTGAGGATTTCCAACACTCTGATACGCTCTAAAATTTTGTCATTTCTAGTTTCTAATGTCACCCCTCAATTTTGTCTAAATATATTGAAAAGGAGGCATATCCAGAATACACAGACTTGTTCCCACGTACCTGAGGGATGGGCCTCGTGGGATCTTGTGCTTCTCGCACTTTAGGAGGTAAAACTTCAGATGCACTTTGAAGCTATTAATAATATTAGAAGTGTTAAGAATTACCAAGAAATCTGGCTAGGAGCCCGTTCTTACCACATTAGTCAATTATAGTGTCATGACTAGCAAAGGTAAGCACATGCAACCAGTAGAAGGGCAAATACCCTTTGGATTTAAAGCTTGAGCTGTCCTCATTTGATTCAGCTGACCTTAATAACTGTGTTTGCAGGGACCCCAATTAGCAGCTGGTTGCAACACACTGCACCATCTGTGCTGGATGGCCAACGGACAAGTAGGAGCTTAAGGATGGAGGGTTGGGCTTAACTGTAATTTTTATAAAAACTAATCTCCTCTAGGAATTTTAAAACAAAAAAGATAGCAAACACATTAGAATAAGTGAAACCTTCATGGAAAATGGTTAATTAATCAGTGGTCCAGGTGATCCTTCAAGGTTCCTTCCAATCTGTAATGTCCAGTGATTCTGTGAGGATGATAAAGGAAGTGGAACACCTCCCTTATGAAGAAAGGCTACAGGAGCTGGGTCTCTAGTTTAGAGGAGACTGAGGGGTGACCTCATTAATATCTATAAATAAGTGAAGGATGGGTGTCAGGAGGATGGAGCCAGGCTTTGCTTAGTGTCATCTAGTGATAGGACAAGGGGTACTGGATGTGAGCTGGAACATAGGAGGTTCCACATCAATATAAGAAGGAACTTCTTCCCAGTGAGGGTGACAGAGCACTGTCCAGGTGTGTTGTGAAGTCTCCTCTGGAGATGTTTAAAATTGGAAGGGACCTTCAAAGATCATCTAGTCCAATGCCCCTGCCACAGCAGGATCCCCTAGACCAAGTTGCACATAAACATATCCAGGCAGATAATGTTTGTGCTTTCTAGATGTTGTTGTTTGTCCTAAAATGAGACAGATTTTTTAAAAAGTGTGGTCTCCTCTGAGTTTTCCCTGATTATTTTCTTTTTTCAAATTTATAAACTGAAGGTGATAATTTCTGGGTTTTTTTTTTTTTTTATTTAGATGACATAGCGCTTTCTTCAAAAGTGAAGTGAAAAACAACCTGATCAGCTGTTATTCCACATAAATTGGATAAAGCTCCTGCTGCTGCTGAGGCAAAACCTGAAGGCAGGTTCTGTCAGTGCTGGGGTTAGAGAAGTGCCTGGAGAAAAGAGAGGCGGGGTGTGATGCTGTGACTGGGGCAGGGGAAGGCTGTAGCCTGCATTTGTTTGCTTATTCTGCCGCCGACTGGATGCACAACCCCCAACAGACTGCATGGTTTTGATGTCTGAAAGTCAGATCGATCCATGTGCTGTTAGTGTTTTGCTGACATAAAGACTTCTATTGTGTCTATAACCTGTGCTGGGAAAAAAGCTTCTTTGCTGGCATGATTTATTCCAGTCCTCCACAGTTTAAGAGCATAGTTTCCCAGGGACCATGCCTCTTTCCATCCTCTGAAAACAATTACCCAGGCTACTCATAATTGAAGATTCCTCTTTTCAAGAAGGACAGGAACAAGAACCTGCACCTCTGCATCATTTTTTCAACTCCTATGTGTAGTTGTTGTGTTTCTCCGTGTCACCGCAATGCAAATGGTTGGTTTTCTGAAGGGAAGACCATTGATGCTCGCCATCAGCTGTGATGATGTGAGGGGTGGCTCAGCAGTGCTTTAGGAAGCCAGGCTGCTCAAACTTACCACTATAAGAGACAGCAGGTTAATCACCTTCAGTTTGCACTGGCCTCTGATAACATCCTGGCAGAATGAACACTGATAATGTGAGGATGGTTTTTGTGCTTTTTCTTTAAGTTAGTAAGCCCTTCAGATGAGTTGTGATCCATTAGTAAGCACTTCAGATCATACAATCATAGAATCATGAATCATTAGGGATTGGAAGGGACCTTGAAAGACCATCTAGTTCAATCCCCCCTTCCTCCTCCTTCTATTCCAACACAAGGAAAGATGAAAGTTTGTTCTGTCTCCTAATGCCAGCAGAGCTCAAGTTCAAGCATCGTTCAAAACGCTGTTTTAAAGGTGAATGCAAGGTCAAGGTTCTTCTCCAAATCTTTGAGGCATGGTGAGCCTCAGTGCTGAGCAGTACAGTTAGTGTTACAAAAAGCTCATGCAGATCATGGAAATCCTGGTCAGCCATAGAGGAGAGTTCTGTAAGTGATAACTTTTCATCTTTTCTAAAAGCCAATCAAGCCATAACGGCCTCCTGTAGCAGCCTCAAAAAAGCCTACCAAAAACAATAAGAGAGGAAACCCACCCGGCTATGTTCCTGTGCGACTTGGTCTAGGTGATCCTGCTTTGGCAGGGGGGATTGGACTAGTTGTGATCAGTTAGCAAGATCTTGAGATCAGTTGTGATCTGTTCGTGTGATCTTCAGACCACTTGTGTTTATTTCATGCTGTTTCACCAGTTCTCACTCTTTTGAGAAAACAGGAGCTTGAGCAAAAGGATCTGAACTTTTCCACACCTCTTAAAATAGAGCATTTAGAGAAGTCTCCAGTGAAGGAATGAGTGTTGTCAACTAGTTAGCAGGAGCCTTTGGAAAAATCCCCAAACTCCGTACATACGCGGAATAATTACACACAAATGCATTCGGGAATCCTATGGAAAATGGAGTGCAGGGACCTGGCAGGGTTACAGCACAGTTTAGCAAGTATGTTAGAACAAATTACTCCTTTTAACCATAAGCCATTCCACTTCACGCTCTTAATGAAGGCCTGTGCCACACACTAGAATACTTCTCACCTCATTACTACTCATAAAAAGCAACGATCCATTCAAAGGCTCCTCATATCTCCCATATGAGATGTGAAAGAGCCCACTCTCTCTCAGTCTGGCACAAAAGAGATCAGCTTCTCTCCCCAGCCTTTGATGTTGATCATTAGGATGTTTACTAGATAAAAGAACTGAAAAATTTATCTGTGTAATTTCACTGCTGTCCTGTGTTAGCGTTTGGCCTCTCCACCCCCAGCCTCCTATTTATAAATGTAAATCTCCCGCTCTGTTTTGGGAAGGGAAATGGTTTCAGGTTTTCTTGGGAGTGATTCTTTTCTCCTCTCGCTGTGTATACAGCTGCATTTATATATAAAAATGTATAGCAAAACACAGGGGGAAAGACTGAGGAGGGAGAAATATCCAGTCAACTCAAAGGCGTCAGTGAAAGAAACTATGAACTGAATAAAAATTCAATGAGACTCACTGTCTGGATAAGCAAGACTGAAACAAATCAGGCCTGAATTTAAGCTGGTTATTACACAAACACACCACTGATGCTCTGCATGGAGCGGTCTGTATCTAAAAACACAGGTGCAAATCTGCAAATGGTGTTATCTCATAGAGGAATGTTTTCATTTGCTATTAGCAAGTCCATAATTGTTACTTTCTTTTTTATTTTGCTAAAATACTTTGTTCTGGCAGCAGTTTTGTCCTTGCAGTAGATCACAGCAGACTGCCTTCAAACAGATTCAGCACTGCAGTGCTACAGCAAGTGGCCAGCTCACTGGGGTTGCACTGTGTGACACTGAGACAGCCTAAGATCTCCTCTGCCAACCTGCCGGGGTTTAATGGCTAGGCAATGGCTAGAGAAGAGTTGATGTGCACCACCGGGATGTTCAAATGCGCTGTTGTGGCTCCATCAGCGCAGATTACCCAACCTCAAATATGTCACCACAACAGCTCGTTCAATTGCTCTCTATTTGCATCAATGGGACCTGGGTTGCTTTAGGAGTTTTTTTATTAGGAAGGCTCCTTTAATTATGTCCACTGAATCAAATCATAATTGCAGGCTTTAACATTTCATATAGCAGATGGAAAAAGCTGAAACACCTAAGGCTTGGCAAGGTGGGACACATTTAAATCATGTGGTGTAGGCATAGGCAGGTATGTTGTACATCATATTGAGGCAACAGAAGCAAAAGGGTCCATCTCTACCAGCTACATAGGATCTGGAAAAAGAAGACCAAGACCTGTCATTCTCATTGAGATCAGCAGTCCGTTTAATCTACTAGTCTGCTTTAGCCCAGTGTGTGATGCTTCAACAAAACATGCACACTACACCACAACCACCAAAAGTGAGACCCCGAGTATAAACCTGTCTGTAGGAAAGGTTTCCTTCCTTTAATACAAGCAGCTGGCTACACTAGGAAGGTTGAGTGATTTAAATTCCATGTATATACGCCTAACCATATTTAGGTTCTGGAAAGCCTGTCCTTATATTGTAAAATCATTAACTGATCATCTCTTAGAAGGGGAGGTGTTGCCATCTCTGTCTGTACAAGAAGTACAAAGCATCTCAGTTCTATGCCCAAAGCCAAACAATGACTAAATCTAAAAGCTGGACTTCAAATATGCTTCATATCCCTCCATGTACGCAGTAGGCTACAAAGTTCACATAAATATTGTTCACATTTGTTGTAAGAATTTCAAATGCACAAACTGCATAAGCTTGAAGCATTTCCAGTCACAACTGTCATTCACTGCTAAAAGAAAGCAACCTGCAAAAGCAAGCAGAGCTATTGCCCAAAGCTACTCTGTGCAATAAATTGTTTGATCAGGTGATGAGAAACTTATGGAAAAAAACCATCCCAAATTGCTTCTGTAACATTGTCATAGCTCACTTGGGCAGGATCCTGAGAAAAGCTTTTCCTCCTTGTTATTTCCAAACCAGTCCGCATACAGGTCTCAGTCTCTGTTTCACTGCGGACGTGTGTGCACCATTTTGTAACAGAAACAGCTCTATTGGGCTGTTTATTACAGTGGTGACTTGATTTTGACTACCTCCGCATGATTTTCCAAGATTAGCTTTTCCTTACAGGGTTTTACATGCTGAGATGAGGTGAAGGTAAAAACAGCAAATACATCTCTTTCCCTGATGTCTCCAATAATTTTACCTGGTCAAACGTTTGGATACATGAAGCTACAGTAAAAATGTTTGATTAGTACACTGTCCTGCGTATTAGGACCAGAAAGCATGTGTTGGGCTTACACACAACTTGTGATTTACTCACAGTCACATATAAAGGTTTTTGCTCTGTCTCTTCCGTGTCTTTAGTGCCCTTTTCTCATTAAAGAAGACAGATACCAAGAGATAATGAAATTAGTCTGTTCTTTGAAATACAGATTTGGCTTTGGAAACAAACATGCCAACAAAAGCACTAGAAGACAACCTCCAAAAGACCCGCCTGGATATGTTCCTATGCCACTTGCTCTAGGTGATCCTGCTCTGGCAGGGGGATTGGACTGGATGATCTTTCAAGGTCCCTTTCAATCCTTAACGGTCTGTGATTCTGTAAAAATGCTCTGGCAAGGGGAAAATGCATTGTTTAATTGTGACCCTCACTGTACAAACTGTCACAGTGATTGATTTTTTCTCATATCAGGTAAAATATTTGCTGAAATAGTTCTGTAATATGTTTTTAGGGTAATGGGTTTGAAGTTCCATGCATGGTATAAAATGATAATTCACTGTATAACCATCATCGTGAAGTGAATCTTAACAAAGGCTAAGTAGAAATTCAAGATCCTATAAAAATAGGCAAAGAAATTCAGGGATAGCAATTAACATGACTCTGTGATAACTATTCAACCCCCCCACCCTATAACTGTTTAAATGGAAGTGATTTATAATGATTTTTGTTATTTTAAAAGGTGTGTGTCCAGATGATCTTTCACATCAGATCACCACCGTAAAGCTACTCAAACTTACTTAGCACAAAGAAAATGGGATAAACTGGTAATATGAACAAATACAGGTCTTCCTGAAATGCCCCTTTTTAATGAGTTCCATCAAATCCATGGATTTACTTTGGGTTTATGAACTTTCCATCTTGCCAGACAGCTGAGGGCTTTCCGTAAGAGACTGTGTGTAGCAGGATGGGACCGGAGTCCCTCAGTAGATGGCACCCTTCACTCTGGCTAGGAGGAAAACAGGCACTCAGTCCTGCTGCTCCTCTTGCACACTAGCTCCAGGCATGAAAAAATAAACAGCAAAACCACAAAAACAAGTCTATTGTGATTTCAGCCAAGGGATGTTCTCTCCAGCTGATGCAGAGGGCATGTCCCATAGGTGATGTGGAAGTGTGGGGAAAAAACTTGACCAGGTCTATCAAGAGTTTGTGAGATCAGCAGGACTCTGCAGAGTATAAGTAGTTAATCACAAGGATAAGTCCTTTCAGAGGCCCCTTTGGGGCAGCAAGTTACCTCACTGTGGCTATAAAGCGTGCAGCATGTAGCTTGGTGCAGCGTACAAGCCATGGCCAGGTCTGAAGCCAATTCAGCTCTGCTCTTTAAATACAACTCAGTACTAAAGACTGAAGATCACGGTAATGCAGCAGATTGTTTTCTGCCTCCGACTGACTTAAGGGAGTGAGGGTTAACTAGTGATCAATGTACATTTTCTATTAATTGCTGGATTACTGAAAACTTGAAATCTGAATCTCCTCAAGCAGATATACTTCCGGAATCAAAATAAATGTGCAATTCGTTATCATTAGTTTCTGCAGGTTTTATGGCACCCTACACATAAGAGCCACCAGGTTTTTATCTGAGACAATATATAGCTAATGCCTTCCTGACGGAGCTCTAGGAGATAATCAATAGATTGTGATCATCTGGTTTTAGTAATAAGTGCCACGACAAATTATACGTGAGGTGAGCACATTTTCAAAACAGAAAAGGGGCACTTTTGTGGCAGTATTTTCTACAGGCATGAAATACTTTAGTGCTCTGTATTCTGGCTTCTTTCTTTGATCTGCTCTGCCTGGGTCAGAAAAGCTTCACCTGGAGCAGATCAAAGAAAGACTCTGTGATGGCTCTTCCTTCCTGAACCTCTCTCTCCTTCGCTTCCCCCTGCTCTATGGTGCTGGAAATCACAAAAAAGAAAGGAAATGAATGGAAACCTCCCCCCGATCCATCTTTTCCAGTCTTTCTATTTTGACTTGATCCAGAGGGACTACCAGGCCACCAGGCTTGGTCGTATCACAGGTTGCTGAACATATTATGAGGAGCTTCAGACAGTGAGCAGCAAGGAACATAGAATCATAGGACATGAGCACTCCCCGTGCTTGTGGTTTTGCATGACAGGATCACAGAACATTATGGATTGGAAGGGACCTTGAAAGATCATCCAGTCCAATCCCCCAAATACAGCAGGGTCCCCTAGATACAGTCACACAGGTACATGTCCATAGAATCATTAGGAATTGGAAGGGACCTCAAAAGATCATCTAGTCCAATCTCTCTGCTGCAGCAGGACCGTCTAGACCTAACCACACAGACGTATTCAGGCAGGTTTTAAAACATCCCCAGAGAAGAAGACTCCACAACCCCCCTGGGCAGCCATTTCAATGCTCCATCACCCTTACACTCACAATACTGTGATGAACTTTGCCACCGCTGTGATGGCAGCAGAGTTAGGTGGTCCCATTCACATGCATAAAATAAACACATGTAGTGATGGGCCGAAACAGAAATGCCACAACCCTAACACGTCTGTGCATGGACACACCTCACGGGGCAAAAAGAAGGGGTGAAAACAGGGATTGGAATAATTTTAAAATAAAAAGCCCTACAAGAAAGATTAAATAATGTGAATGAAAAGTGTAAAACTTGAATTTTTAAATGATTTGGAAGAGCCTGAATATGAGAGCATCTATACTGATGCTACACTGATGGAAAATCCGCCTGGACGTGTTCCTGTACGACTTGGTCTATGTGATCCTGCAGTGGCAGGGGATTGGGATAGATGACCTTTCAAGGTCCCTTCCAGTCCCTAATGTTCTGTGATTCTGTGAAACAGAATGTGGTATGTGGTTATTTCAGGAAAAAGAAAAGCCTAACAAATGAAATTACTAATTTTTCTGTTGCAATAGCAAAACAGCCTAAGTGACCATAAAGGGTTTCCAGCAGAAAATTTCTAGCAGAAATGAAATTAACTACATGATGGAAGGGAGAGGGAAGTAGATATATTCAAGCATAACAAAACATATTTTAATGGTTATTGCAAGGAAAGTGTCTAGAATACAATATAGTTGCTAAAAAATACACTTTCTAGAAAATAGGTTCAATAAGACATTCAGACACGATAATAACGACCTTGCCAACACACTTCTACATTTGCTGTTTTAACGGCCAAATTAAATAGAAGTCTATTCTGTGTGACTTGGACTAAGTGATCCTGCTCTTGCAGGGTGATTGGACTAGATGATCTTTCAAGGTCCCTTCCAATCCCTAATGTTCTGTCATTCTGACTTTTTTTTTTACTAAGTAATAAAAATGCAGTACTACCAGGGTCTTTCTGCACTATGAAAACCATATGAAACTCTGCCCAATTACTGTAAAACAGCTTTGCTCCAGTCAGTTATCTGACGGAATCATTAGGGATTGGAAGGGACCTCGAAAGATCATCTAGTACAATCCCCCTGCCACAGCAGGATCACCTAGACCAAGTGGCACAGGAACACATCCAGGCGGGTTGATAGCTTGACTGCTGGTGATAGATACCAGGTACATCTTGCTCTTAGTTCCCCAGTTTCAAGGGAGTGTCTCTGTGATAGAGCAATACTAGTCAGATGTGACTACTGGGCCAGCAGTGAAGCAGTTAACTAAGAGAGGGGAATTGTCTCTAGGAATGGAAACTGTCAAAAAGTTTGCCACAAATTTAGGGAGGGGAATACAGAGAAACAGACCTTGCTTTAGCTCAGCTACTGTGAAGGCAGGCTCTCTTTACACTGGCAGCTAGCTGCACTCCTGGGCATCTTCTGCAGAGCATCTTTCAATAGAAACGTACAAAGCAGTGCGTCACAAATACACACAACTGCTGTGTGAGGAGCACAGAGAATGGAAGTATAGAAGTGAAATTGTGTCCTTTATAGCAACATAAAAGTCATTCCCAAGTGCTTCCTTTTTAAAAAGGAAGATGGACACCTCTGGCCTGGGTGACTTAGACTCATTTAGAAGTCAAGTAGATGAGGTAGGTGGTACTTGGGCCTCTATCACTAATTTTTGCAAAACTGATCACTCAACTTCCCCTTTCCCCGAACAGTTTTATTCTGGATTCAGTGTCCCTTTGCCTGCCAAGTCTGGAGGAGGCAGAGCTTTTCCATGTCTCATCTGAAATATGTTCAATAGCAACCACTGCAGTGAAATCTATCTAAAAGATGAGCTACTTGAAAATATTGAGCACTGTAGCAGCATAAGGGAACTGGTCTTTAGAAAGCCCTAGGACTTGTTAGTTTAATAGTAATTTTTTTCCTCTAAAATAAGAGTTGTTCCTCTCCTCTAGAAGTCATTTCAAATGGCAGAAATTTAATACTTAGAATTATAACAGAATAATAGAATCATTAGGGATTGGAAGGGACCCCGAAAGATCATCCAGTCCAATCCCCCTGCCACAGCAGGATCGCCTAGACCAAGTCACAGAATCAGTCTGGGTTAGAAGGGACCACAAGATCATCCAGTTCGTATTCCCCTGCCATGGGCAGGGACACTCCACCCTAGATCTGGCTGGCCAGAGCCTCATCCAGCCTGGCCTTAAACACTTCCAAGGTCGGGGCCTCAGCCACCTTCCTGGGCAATCCATTCCAGGCTCTCACCACTCTTACGGTGCAGAACTTCCTCCTCACATCCACTCTAAATCTACCCATCTCCAGCTTTGCTCCATTCCCCCTGGTCCAGTCTCTACATGACATCCTAGAAGGTCCTTCCTCAACTTTTTTTAGGCCCCTCTCAGATACTGGAAGGCCACAATATGGTCACCTTCCTCCCTTTCTGGGGAACAAAAGAGGAGTGGAGAACATAGACCATGGCAATGTCTTCATCCCTCCCTGCCACTGTGTTGTCTGCCTTCTGCCCTGGCTCTGCATGCAGGGCAGAAGTCATTGCCAAGGGCCTACGTCCTGACTAGGTAGGAACCTCTCCTCTAGCACTCACTTTTTNTACCTTACATGTTCACCCCTAAACCAGATCCCTCAACACCTCATACAAACAACCCTTAAAACACACCCAGGGATGGCGACTCCACCACCTCCCTGGGAAGCCCATTCCAGTGCCTGACCGCCCTTTCCGTGAAAACATTCTCCCTAATGTCAAGTCTAAAACAAACAATATTTGGACATCCATGAAAAATGCCTAGACATGAAATTCCTTTGCCATATTAATATTTGCACCAAGGTATGAAAGGATTCTTTTGATGGAGTAAATACCTTTAAAAAAACCCAACTGACCACAGAGAGAGAAAAGATATTCAATAATGGTCACTGAAAAACATGTCCATAACAACACTCTTTGTTAGAAATCTCTTTTTCACTTGTTTCCTATCCTGAATTGCATCATGTAATGCTCCACTTGCTTTTTCCAGTTAAAGAATTATTCCATTCCAATGGTACCATTTGGAAGATCTGATTTAGGTAAGATATGTTAATACTTGTGCTAAGTATGACAAGGGATAGCAGACGTCAGATTACTCTTCTTAGGGATATGCAAAACATAAGGACTGTTCCTTACCTGTTTGAGTCAAATTAACACACACATGCTATGTTTACATATATACATGGAAAGAGTGAGATAACTCATGATTGAGTTACCTCAGGACTGCAAAGCTCCACAAATTTCTGTTCAAGAGATGCTGCGATCATTGCTCCAAGCAACCAGGACATAAAACACTTGAGCATCACAGAGAATGTGTATGTGATGCAGAACACCTCCCTGCCAGGGAAGGTGGTCTCATCCTGTTCCACAGTTCTGCTGCTTCTGTTTGATTTCAGTAGTTTTGTAATGCAAGTGGCCCAAGCTCATGTGGAAATTGTCAGGCTTCTCTCCAGGCAAAAGAGATGGGAGCATGAACCTTCTCAGGCTTGAGATGGATGGTGATGCATCTCTCCTCTCAGCAAGTGCTCCAACCATAGAGATGAAGCTAACGAAAGAGTTAGGGTCCTTGCTTAGAGTGTTTGTTTTCTAAACTTAAATTGTTGGCAATTAAAGATATGAAATAAGTCCTTCCAGCAGCTGTAATGCAAGGCACTTCTTGGGCAGCAACACTGCTCCCTCAGAAGTGTAATCATGAGCCTTTGCCTTGCTGTTCATCAGCTAAAGGTCCAGGGAACAGTTGTGCCACTTTAAGGACTCAAGGGAAACTAAGAACAAGCTCGCGCGTTACTCTTCTGAGAGGAAAACCTCAGAGATGGCTTTTGCAGTTCCCCTTAGCTGGTCAACAATGTACGCCAGTCAAAGCCTTGCCGTGTTATTTTCATGTGTTAAAGTAATTGGGAAGGTTCAATGGTACTCCAAGAACTCGGATACATAGATCCCAGTACTCAGAGCCTGAGAAGCCTTAGCTTAGACTGTTTCACTTTGGACTTCAGGTTTTGTCTGCTGACTCGTGGAACAAGGCAACTATGGGCTTGCATCCTTCCCATCCTCAACTACTCATGAGCGCTAGGCTACCTTCGATTCCTGACGTGGGTCTACTGCTGCCAGTGTGTATTATACAATAAACTGTTTACATAGCAGCCTTTTGTTACAGGTTTTAAATCTTCTCAGGCTGCCAGTGTGAGGCGGAGGCTGCCAGCTGGCAGACAGAGAGGTGCTTGTGCTCCAACTGTTGGAGGTAATTAACAGCCTGAACTGTCAGAAGGTGACAGGCGGCAGAAAGTTCCTGGCCTGAGGTCACAGCTGGATTCCAGCAACATGCTCCTTGATTTACCAGTAAAACTAATAAAGTAAGTAATATTGGTATTAAATTATCAAACAAGGGAGACTGAGGCCAAGTTGTATTTTCTACCCCCCAAATTAACTGGCAAGGAAAATTAGCACTAGTATTTTGAAGGAAATAAGTAAGATTAGCTCACTTTTGAGGGAGGAAACCCCCCACCCCCCTCCCCAGAATTTGGTGGACATAAATATTATGTTGGTTACAGACCACATTACTGTTACACTGATGCTTTTCCAAAATCACAGAGAATTGTGCTAATATCTAGTATCACAGGGGCTGGACTACATGATCTTTCAAGGTCCCTTCCAATCCCTAATGATTCTGTGATTAGCAGTCGAGGGAATGATTACCAGCCAAACTTTTCCTTTAGGTGCTATACTGAAAATGACACATTCCATTTATATTTGCTGCAAATAACTGGCTAGGAATAGAAATGTAGAAATTGTAAATTTTGCTGAAATTATTACTAGCTTCTTTTAAAAAGTTATTACTAATTGGTCAGAGCATTGAAGTGTGTTCTTAACCTCAGCTTTAACCAAAAGTAAAAATACCATGAGATCAGCAAGTCAGAAGTGCTCCTTTTTGTAACTAGAAGCTAAAATATTAATCCTTATGTTATTATTTTTATATTAATTATTATTAATTATATTAATTCTTACACAGTATAAGAGTTATATATATAAATACATATATGTTAGAATCCATGGCAGTAAAAATGCAATGTGTTTGGTCGATTGACTGTTAAGACACCATTGATGTTAATGCCTGTGGAACTTTGTCCTTTGCAATTAGAGTATCTGATAATCACAGAACATTAGGGATTGGAAGAGACCTTGAAAGATCATCTAGTCCAATCCCCCTGCCAGAGCAAGGATCGTATAGATTAAGTCAAAAAGGAACATGTCCACGTGGGTTTTAAATATCTCCAGAGAAGTTGGGGTGGGGGGGGGTGTCCAGAAAAAATTCCTTGTGTTCTGACCACCCGGGTACAGTGAAAGGAGATTTTATATCAGTGTGCGTTTTATCTTTATATCTTACAGCTATCTTCATCTCCTATAAGGTGGTGTAAATTGGCTTCAGGGAAGCTATAATCATTGATGTAAGCTGAACATTCAGCTAAGATGTTAATTTGTAAAGGGCTGTCACTCACAGGAAACAAAAATTCCTCAGCTGTATGTTGGCTCTTAAGGTTTTTTTTCATCTGTGATGCCAGGAAGCTTTAAGGTATTTTCATACAGACTTGAATGATAACACAGCACAGTGATGTTCTCCTACAACACCATAGAATCATTCAGGTTGGAAAGACCCTTGGGATCATCAAGCCCCACCATCAACCCTACTCTACAATTTCACCCCTAAACAAGATCCCTCAACACTACACCTAAACAACTTTTAAACACATCCAGGGACAGTGACTCAGCCATCACCCTGGGCAGCCCATCCCAGTGCCTGACCACTTTCCCTGGGAAGAATATTTTCTTGATGTCCAGTCTAACCCTCCCCTGTTGAAGTTTGAAGCCCTTCCCTCTGGTTCTGTTGCCAGTTCCCTGTGAGAAGAGACAAGCACCAACATCTCCACAAAGTCCTTTCAGACAGCTGTAGAGAGTGAAACAAGTCACACAGGAACATATCCAGGACCGTTTTAAACATCTCCAAAGAAGGAGACTCCACAACCCTCCTGGGCAGCCCCCTCCAGAGCTCCATCACCCTCACTGTGAAGAAATTCCTTCTGATATTTATATAGAACCTCCTATGTTCCAGCTGACTCCCACTGCCCTTTGTCCTATCACTAGATGACCCTAAGCAGAGCCCAGCTCCTGACACCCACTCTTCAAATATTTAGAGACATTAATGAGGTCACCCCTCAGTCTCCTCTTCTCCAAGGTAAAGACACCCAGCTCCTTCAGCCTTTCCTCATAAGGAAGGTGCTCCACTTCCTTCATCATCCTCATTACTCTACGCTGGACATCCTCCAGCAGCAATGTGTCATGAGTTCTGTGATCAGCAGTGACAATGCCAGAGTGAAACCTCAGGATATAGTGAGTTATACAGTACTTCACACAGATATTTTAGTGCTGAAGCAATCCTAGAGTCATTAGAAAATAGAGAATCTGCAGATGTCATAATTTTGGAGCATCAGAGAATGACAAACAGGGAATTTATTCCCAGAACTGGGGAAAAGGAGAGTCAAAGGACAACAGAAGAGCTTCAGACCACTGACAAACAAACAAATCATGTATTTCTAAGCTTTTAGAAGATTAACCAGTTATAAGTAAGCCAAAAATTATGCACTGTTTCTTATTTTAAAAGTCAATCCTGTTTTAAATTCACTGGGAAAAATAAAATCAAGGGAATAAAATAACTTCTACTTTTCTACCTGACACTGATGTAGCGAGGGCGCAGGAGAGACGGGCACATGATACGTTGAAAGGCTCTATCAATTACAGGTCTCCTGAAACCTGTCTCGAGTCTGGTGTCTTTTCATTAAAGACTTGGGTAGTACAACAGGCAGCAAGTTTATTAAATACTTACATGATACCAAGCCAGGAGGAGTGCAAGCATTTTGGGGGACAAGGTTAGAATGCAAAGTAAACAAGACAAATGGGAGAAAGAAACAATAAGTAGAAGGCAATCCAATCAAGATAAAATATTGAGGTAGGAACAATCAGATTGACAAATACTGTCTGAGAAATTACTTGACTAGATAGCAGTCCCACAGGAGAGGATCTGGATGTTCTAGTCACAGAATCACTCTGGCTGTAAAAGACTCCCAGGATCATCGAGTCCAACCATGTACCCTATCTTACAAGTTCACTGCTATATCAGATCCCTCAACACCTCATCCAAACGATCATTAAAACCCATCCAAGTACGGTGACGCAACCACCTGCCTAGTGCATCGTGTGTCTAAAGTGTCCTAATATTCCAGTAAAGCAGATATCACAATGAGAGGCATAAACACAGGAGCTGCATGTACAGATTGGCTAAGACACAGCACGGAGCAAAAAAATGATCAGAGATCAAGCAAATGTGAATTTTAAGGAACAGCAGCTACAATGAACTATTTTAGAGAAGGTGAAGAGGAGATCATCTGTCAAAGATCACTGCAAAGTAAAGTTATGCTAGTCTCTATGTCTGCTGTAGGAAGTCAAGTAAGTAATGAGGATAATTAGAAGTAAGGGTGTTCAGGGTGAAATTTCTTCCCTAGTTTTCTTCTCTCTACGTGTGCTGGTGTAAGACAGTGGGATAGATTACATGAGGGGATCTCTGTTTCTGGAGTTTTAAAAGAATAGGCTAGATCACCTTCTATCAGGAATGTTTTAAGTTTGGTTCATTTTTAGGCCAAAGTAGATGTCCTTTCAGAGTCTCTCCTAGCTTCACCTTTTATGAAAGTGCATCTGTTACCTGAAGAGTTGAATATCTAGAGGATCCTGCTCTGGCAGGGACTGGATGATCTTCCGAGGTCCCTTCCAATCCCTAATTTTCTGTGATTCTGTAAAATATAGTTCTTATGAGATGTAGAATTTACTGTCAGGATTTCCAATCAAAACAAATAGTTACATGAATGTCTACTGGAACTGCCCGAACTGTATAAAAGCAAATGATGCACAGTCCTGGATTACAAAAAATGATTGCTCATCCAAAGACCTTGAACTCTGTACAATGTAAGGCAGGCAGCCAGTACAACTTCACAGGGCCAAGTCTCTTCACAGTTGGGAGCAAAACTATCATTGATTTCAGAGGGACCAAGACTTAGATGGTGCTTATTTCTTAAGATTATTTAATACAAAACGTGCCACGTGACTACTGGTATCACATGCATAAAGAATAAATCTTATGAGGAAAGATTTAAAGAGCTGGGGCTCTTTAGGTTGAACAAGAGGAGGCCAAGAGGAATCCTTAGCACTCTCTACAACTACCTGAAAGGACCTTGTGGAGAGGCTGGTGCTGGTCTTTTCTTACAAGCACTTAGCCATAGAACAAGAGGGACTGGGTTCAAGTTAAAACAGAATAGGTTTATTTTAGATTTGATATTAGAAAGAATTTTTTCCACAGAAAGGGTGCTCAGTCACTGGAATAGGCTTCCAAGGTTGGTGGCTGAGTTACCGTCCCTGGATGTGTTTGAAGATTATTTGGATGAGGTGTTGAGGGATGTGATTTAAGGGTGAACTTGTAAGGTAGGGTAGATGGTTGGCCTCAATGATCCCAGGGGTCTTTTCCAGCCAGATAGATTCTGGGGATATATGTAAATATTTGGTACAAATATCTTCTTGGATTGTCATTCGGTGGAATCACTATGGGGAGTGTAAGAAAACGAAATGTTACTAGCTGAATGTCTGAAAGCAATATTCCTGAAGAAGTCTGAAATCTGACTTGGTCTCTGGCAGGGGGATTGGACTAGATCTTTCAAGGTACCATCCAATCCCTACTGATTCTATGATCTGAATTCCCTATTGCCTGTATTTCTTTACAAAGTTGTATAAATGAGGAAATAGCACCAAAGACCTATTTCCTAATTGCAGTGGGAAGCATCCTGCATGTTTAAATAAATATTGTTAACTCAGACCTCTTGGTTTGACAGCCCTGATAAGGCAGCTGTTCGACCTATATGAAGCGCGTACAGTACGCAAGGACTGAAAGCAGCAGGAAAACAGGAAACAATAAATCAGAAATTAGAGCACTGATTGTTGCAGCTAATTGCATCAGACTTCTGCTTAATTTCTCGCTCTGTCATTCTAACCTGATTTTCCCGCCAACAGACTTTGCAAATTGCTGGTGTCACGTACGTACAGCAAATAATAATCTTTAGTTACTGTGACTGACAAATGAATGAGAAGGAGAACACAGTTTGTTACAGAAGAATGGACGGTGACACACACCAGATACCTGCTCAGATGCTTTTGTAATTCACTTACCTAGATATACTGCTTGATAAATTTTACCAGGTCCACAGGTTTTGGCATCACAGCACCATAATTGAATTTGAGGCATGGTTTGATAATGCTGGACAAAGAAGGAAAAATGAGTCTATAAAAGCAGGGAAATGGCAGAGATTGATTTCCACAGCTAGAGAGATAAAGTGGTAATGAGAAAATTTAAATCAATTTGGAAAATACGCTTAGGATAAGGCATATTCATCAGCACATTGTTTAATCTTGATATTTTTGTCCTCATACCGGCATCAGGTATCTTTGCTTCACTATTGTACCTTTTACATTTCTCTGCTTCCAAACTCTACTCTCTTTGTGCTGTTTCATGACTACCACCAGCATCTTCATTTGGCATCAATTAGCACAGCTTCCTAGAAGGCAGTGGAACTCTACCAGATGTTTTACCACAGCTGAAAATATTCAGTAGAACACAAATGATTTTTAGGTGTCTAAATGAAAATGTTGCCTTTCTGATCCAAGTCAAACCATTAGCACTCGTTGACTCACTCATTTTTCTGTAAGTTGTATTCTTTTCTTCAAGCCAGCAGGTAGCTGGCACTGTTTTGAGAAGTCAGGCCACACTGTGACACTTGCATGTAGTTGACCGTGGGAATAGAGATGTAGCTTTCACTTTCTTCAACATCTGTTAGGCTCCCATCAGCATGAAGCCAAGGTTAGTAAAGCCGAACAAACACACTGAAGAAGTACCAGAAGGATAAATATTATGTCATCACTCTCTTTAACCAGCTGTGCCTTGTCTATCAAGTATTCTGGAGCTGCCCATATGATTTATGAAGGCAGGCTCTTCTCAGTGTCATCTAATGATATGACAAGGGGCAATGGGTGTCAGCTGGCACATAGGAGGTTCCATATAAACATGAGAAGGAACTCTGTAGTGAGGGTGACTGAGCACTGGAACTAGTTGCCCAGGGAAGTTGTACAGTCTCCTTCTCTGGAGACTGGATGTGTTAAAACCCACCTGGATATGTTCCTGTGTGACTTAGTCTAGGTGGTCCTGCTGTGGCAGGGGGATTGGACTGGATGATTTTTCAAGGTCCCTTGCAATCCATGACATTCTGTGATTCTGTGTGATTTAGTAAAGTAACATCTGGGGAAAAAACCCCAGATGACTCCATCCCAGTGTAATGTCTTATTCATGTGGAATACATGATATACATCATATTCCTGTAATGCTCTTTCAGGTATTGTGAATTATTTTCTCCATGCTGTTGTCATGTCTGCCTCATCCTTTTCCTATGGGATTTTTATTTGTAATTTCCTAAGGGTCAAGCTCTAGACCATTATGCTCACATTTCCAGCTGTTTGTGTCCAGAGATCTTCAATTCTCTTCCCACTGGGCTGCCATATCACTGCAGCTGACATACTGCAAGTAGTTCATATTGGTCTGCAGTATGAGTGTTTTCTTCTTCCCAAACTTGGAATGATATAATTCTCCTTCCTCTCAAATTCCCTATACCCTGCAGTGCTCTCCCTATGAGAGAGTTTCTGGACAACTGGACATTTTTTAGTCACCGTGTGCTACATTGTGTGGTTCAATATGCAATCACAGATATGAATGTTCAAGTTGTTTTTTGAACAGTAATTATTTATAATCCTTAATTCACTGTTATTGCAAAGCCCCTACCCTCAAATTTATCAGTTTATCCAGACTATGGTTTTGTTGAAGCTGCTTCATTTTCTGTTTGTCTGTCTCATTTCTACTTTTTGAAGGTTGTTCTGCTGTGTCAGGGGGATTGGACTAGATGATCTTTCGAGGTCCCTTCCAATCTCTAATGTTCTGTGATTCTGTGAACTCCTAGGTTGATGGTCAGCTCATTTAAAACTAGGAATGGGGAGCAAAATCTTATGTCTGATACACTAACAGACAGATGCGAATGTAAATCACAGAATTACAGAACATTAGGGATTGGAAGGGACCTCGAAAGATCATCTAGTCCAATCCCCCTGCCACAACAGGGTCACCTAGGCCATGTCAGATTACTTACAATATTTGATAGGTACTAAACCTTACAGTCAAGGCTTTACCTATAAAAATAAAACCTTCGTATAGCAGTAAGACTGTCATCTTATCACTACAGGCAAAGCAGTAACAGTACATCACAGCAGGGCTTTTTATGAACGCTGCTGAAAACACTGAGAAACTCACTGATCTTTCAGCAATGCAAGCACTGAGCTAGGAAGCTGCTCCAGCTAGCAGTCCAATAACTTTCAGAGATACTAACAGTGTAGAAGAGGCCTTGTAAAAACGCCAGCTACTTTCTGATTCCCCTCATGTTATCTTGTAAAATTCCTGGCCTTGTTTTGGAGGCAGCCAGTTCATCCATCTCCATACAGCAGACAAGCACAGTCTCGTTTGTAGCATTGTTATCAAAGACTAATGCATGGATAAAGCAAACAAACAAACCCTAATCCAAAGCTATTTTAACTGCAGCATTAGAGCTAGGAAACCTGCTGATTACCTCTCTTTATGCATGGCAGATAATGCGGCTGTTGATGCATTTGAAGTGTATTCTTAAAACTACACGATGCAGCCAGGCTTTTATTTACTCAATGGGTCGATCTGTATCAACACTCTACTGGTTCTGCTGTGTCCTAGCTGAAGAAGCTGTAAGTGCAGCATGATTCTGCCTGGTCTTTTAGCATCAAAGGAAGATAATGACAAAACTTGGAGAAGACAGAGCCTACCTGTAATTAATTGGTTTTGCATAGAGTTGCCCAGGATATAAATAGGGGTGAAATCTTCTAAACTATACAGAAGTATCACACAGGTACTGTTACCTTTATCTAGAATAAAATGCTCCTGCAAAACACAGTAGAAATGTACTTCACTGTCTTCCCTCATAGCCATAAGAAGTGTTTCCTTTTGAAAACCAATTGAGTGACACCTAGGTTGCTTTTCAAATCGCAAAGAAAAAAGAAAACTGAGGAGTCCATACCTTTTCTGTATTTTAACATTTGCTGTACATTACCTCCCACCTGTCACTTACTGTCACATTTGACCTTTGACATTAACACAGAGACATCTGAAATCTGCTTCTCTGCATCAGACTTTGTACAGAAGCCCTGTAACTAGACCACCCCTTCACAGGTAAGGGAAGCCCATTAAACCCTGTGAATTTTCACAGTGGAAAGCCTGGATTAATTTGACCCAGGTGTTTGTCTAACACTGTGCATGGGAACATTCACAGTGTCCCCTAGCTGTTTCTCCTGTGGTGGTCCAGCCCTAGCACTTGCTGGCCTCTAATCTAAAACATACAGGAGAAGCAGCTGGCACAGGGTTTTGCAGACTTATTTTTGTTGTGCTGCTTGTGTCACTTTGATGTATTGTTTTGCTCTGTATATGGCCGCATGTAGAAGCGGGAGGAAAACACGATGAGCCATGTATTGGCACCGAGTTACAAATGGCAGCCTCTTATTCCCTTTTCCAAAAACAGGTCTTTGATTTTATGCTGCACAAGGCAAGGGAAGTGCCTGGATGAGTAATGCAAATCTGCCGTTGTTTGGAACTATGAGATGCTTACTGAAGTTGCTTGGTTTAAGCAGATGTGAGAGACATCCGAGTCTGTTCCACTGGTCTTTATTTTCACGCTGAACTTATTTTCATGTTGAATTTATATTCAAATCAAACAAGTAGATGAGCATTGACACCAAAGACTTCTATGTTTGAGCAGAGTCTATTACCTGTTGTGCTCTTGGTAGAGACCAGAACACTGATTGTAGATGAATTCTCTGGAGTCATTTAAAACCTATCTGGACATGTTCCTATGTGACTTGGTCTAGGTGGTCCTGCCATCGCAGGGGGGATTGGACTGGATGGTCTTTTGCAGTCCTTTCCAATCCCTAATGTTCTGTGATTCTGTAAGCCAGGGTCTTCTCAATGTCATCTAGTGATAGGACAAGAGGTGTGAGTTGGAACACAGGAGGTTCCATGTAAATATCAGAAAGAACTTCACTGTGAGAGTGATAGAGCACTGCAAGGGGCTGCCATGGGGGTTGTGGAGTCTCCTTCTCTGGAGATGTTTAAAACCCACCTGGATATGTTCCTGTGCGACTTGGTCTAGGTGATCCTGCTGTGGCAGGGGGGTTGGACTAGATGATCTTCCAAGGTCCCTTCCAATCCCTAATGTCCTGTTATTGTACCAAAAAGTGACTGAGATAATATAACCTCTCTTATTTTATCAACTTTTACTACACTGAAGTACTGAGAAGAATAACCTATGCCACCTGAATAAACCAAAATGTGAGTTGCTCCACACCCCCAAAACTGTGCAACTGAAAAGCATAATCACAAACATATTGTGCATTACTAAAAAATAACATCCAGTACTTTTCTGTCACATGCCCAGCCCGTTGGAGACTCAATAATACATTGGCAAGATCAAGAGATGTAACAGTGGGCATAGTGAACTATTTCAAAATAGCAAGATGAATCTTCAAGGTCTGATTATCCTCTCAGAACCTCAGATTGGCAGCTAATAGGATTAGGCTGGTTTTAAACATGTGTAACTGAATTGGGACCTGTGTAATGGGAGAGCTGGCATATCGCAGACCAATTTGGTTTGCATGAGTAACGCAGGGATACGTCTGGAAGCCCATGTTACAGTGAAGATGAGAATCAGGCTGTGCCTGAAAATTGTAATTAGACAGACTGAAAGAAACAAAGACAGTGTCTTGTGTCTAAAACTGAGCTTACTCCATGTGTTGGATGCAGAACTCAGGGAGGCTGGGAAAGTAACATGTAATTCTGTCCTCATACTTGTCTCGGGACAGTGAAAACATAATCCACATCGTCAAGACTCACACTGAGCTAATTTTGCCACCATCTTGGCAGGAATACCAGTCGTACAGATCAAAAGTAGCCAAAGTTGTGTACAGAACTCTCTCTCCACTATCACACACTCTAGCCGAGAGGGTCAGAATGGCAAAACTCGCCACAAATTTTAAGCGTGACACTAATAATAGAGCTGTGGGCAACATCTCTAACATTAAAACACACCTGGATATGTTCCTGTGCGACTTGGTCTGGGTGATCATGCTGTGGCAGGGGGATTGGACTAGATGATCTTTTGAGGTCCCTTCCAATCCCTAATGATTATATGATTTCATTTCAATAAATTATGAAAGCTGCAGTTCCCTCCAGACTGTTGCACCTTTGTTCAACTATATAAAACCATTCCCACACCATGGAAAGAGTTAAGCTGCTCAAATGAATGTCAGGTACTTCTCAGACCACCCGAGTCCTATTTGAAGTAGTTCTGAGGGACAATTTTTTTTAAGGAAATATTTCTGAAAATGAAGGAGTTAATCTACCAATTCTCAAATTTCTTATAGCCCAACCTATCCCAAGGGTAAAACCAATCTTTTCTACCTGGTCTGAAGTTCTTGTTCCTGGAAAGGTTTGTATTCCCAACTCCTACCATCCTTAAAGTGCGATGCCTCATCCTGCCTTTGAGATAAGATTCCAGGCATTGCTCAGATACTTGGGCATAATTTATTGTAGCCACACAAAAGTCAGATCTAAATCCTTTTGGACCAAGATGCCACAAGCCAGCAGTTCAAAGTTCAAAGCGGGAGGCCGACAGATGCAATTAAGTTATCACTGTCCGGATAACTGTAACCCTTGCTGTGCTTTGAGTGCTTCTGGAGATTGGGAAATGCTACCAAAAAATCAACTAAAAGAGACATTCTCCTCAACTTGCTTTCATTGCACAAATCACAGCCTTTGGAGTAAAATACATCCCGTGATGAATTCCTGCCACTATAGGGAAAAAAAAAAAAATCCCAAAATCTTGTTTCCTGATGATTACAAACTTCTCTTGACAAGCCTCCGTTGCCAAATGTGTTTTCCATTTGCTGTTTTGGGATTTATTTGTCTATGCCAAAGTTCAGGTGTGCCAGCTCTTTGTAATAAGCCATTCGGATGAAAGCTTGGCCAGCTCAAAGGATTCTGATGTATTTTATTGCTGCCTTTTAAGGTTATTGTTCAGAAATACCAACTCTAATTTTGAAATCAATTAGCCATGCAGCCTGATGAGGTGTTGGCCCGGCTCAGGTTCACACCCGCTGTCTGCAGATTATTGCTAAGTTGAATCAGATTCATAGCACGGCTCTGCATTGCGGGCATCTGGCGTACACATGTTTGATGTCCTCACAAAATGACGCTGATGGCTTAAATCGCAAGGCTCTAATGAAGAGAGCCTAGCAAGTTTGCTGCTGGTTGCCAGCAAAACCTGACTTTTACAGAGCCTGTAAAAGCCCCCCCCCCCCCCAACCCCTAGTTTAACTCTTCCATGTCAAGAGAATGCAGATCTTGCATGGAGAGTGGAGTCTCAGAGGTGACAAGAAGGGGACCTGAGAGTCTGCTATTAGCACGCAGAGGGAAAATCCCTCTGGGGTCCTGCACCTTCCCAGCATCTGCATGGCCCATACAGCCATGTGCAGAGGAAAGGGCATCTGCCTGCAGTGGCCAATGAGCTACACAGAGAGGAAATGAGAGGCACACAAGCTTCTCCATGGACACAAAGTGAATGGAATTGTTTGTATTGGTTTTGCCATTATGAAACATAGAAGCATTAGGGATTGGAAAGTACCTTGAAAGATCATCTAGTCCAATCCC
>VXBP01004935.1:0-95370 GCA_013400115.1 Rhinopomastus cyanomelas | reverse complement strand
GCTCCTCTCGCCCAACCCCCCTGCCACAGCAGGATCACCTAGACCAAGTCACACAGGAACACATCCAGGCGGGCTTTAACTTCACCAGAGAAGGAGACTCTACAACCTCCCTGGGCAGCCTGTTCCAGTGCTCATGGTACTCTAAAGAGAGTGCGTGCATAAGGTTTTTTCCCACCATACCTTTGCAGCCCAAGATGTGTCACTACAGTTTTTTTCCTTTTTTGTACATAAAATGTGAGGAGGGTTGTGGAGTCTCCTTCTCTGGAGACATTTAAACCTGCCTGACCCTGTTCCTAGATCTAGGGGATCCCTGCTGCACACGGGGATTGGACTNACGATTCACTGCTCTCAGCAGCTGTACTTTCATCCAATGGCCTGTTATTGTACCGGATGCTTACCATGGAAAGAAATAGTAGACAAGACTACTCACTTTTAAAATCAAGACTCTGCTAGTGCTTCTTTTACTTATATTAATGTGTGGAATATTGTGCTGGTGGTTTCAAATAATGTTGTGGTAACTTTTTAAACAGAGCATTTTTTTATTTATATATATATATATAATCTCCCCTTCGTTTATTGTGTTTTGATTTGGTACCGTACTTCATTCTTTTCACATGAGAGCTCAGGTTGTGTTCAGACAAGGGTTTCAGGGCTTGAAGAGAGTAAGTAGGTCAAGCCTGATGTTCAACAGTCATGCAGAAGGAACAACTGCTGTCTGCAGAACTCAGACGTGGCCCTACAGAATAGCAATCTTCAACACACAAGACGGAGCCAGGATCTTCTCAGTGGCATCTAGTGATAGGACAAGGGGCAGTGGGTGTCAGCTGGACCATAGGAGNGACTCTACAACCTCCCTGGGCAGCCTGTTCCAGTGCTCATGGTACTCTAAAGAGAGTGCGTGCATAAGGTTTTTTCCCACCATACCTTTGCAGCCCAAGATGTGTCACTACAGTTTTTTTCCTTTTTTGTACATAAAATGTGAGGAGGGTTGTGGAGTCTCCTTCTCTGGAGACATTTAAACCTGCCTGACCCTGTTCCTAGATCTAGGGGATCCTGCTGCAGCACGGGGATTGGACTGGATGATCTTTTGAGGTCCCTTCCAATCACTAATTCTGTGATTCAATAACAAACAACGCAACCTTCTGACTGGGTTGCTTAGCACGTACAGGGGAATCAAGTACCCATGCCCTCAGATTAAACATAGAATCATAAAATCCCCATAAAAAAAAATGGATGCTTTCCTGTGTGACTTGGTGCAGATGAGCCTGCTGTGGCAGGGGGTTGTACTAAATGATCTTTCAAGGTCCCTTCCAAACCCTAATGATTCTACGATTCACTGCTCTCAGCAGCTGTACTTTTATCCAATGGCCTGTTATTGTACCAGATGCTTACCATGGAAAGAAATAGTAGACAAGACTACTCACTTTTAAAATCAAGACTCTGCTAGTGCTTCTTTTACTTATATTAATGTGTGGAATATTGTGCTGGTGGTTTCAAATAATGTTGTGGTAACTTTTTAAACAGAGCATTTTTTTATTTATATATATATATATAATCTCCCCTTCGTTTATTGTGTTTTGATTTGGTACCGTACTTCATTCTTTTCACATGAGAGCTCAGGTTGTGTTCAGACAAGGGTTTCAGGGCTTGAAGAGAGTAAGTAGGTCAAGCCTGATGTTCAACAGTCATGCAGAAGGAACAACTGCTGTCTGCAGAACTCAGACGTGGCCCTACAGAATAGCAATCTTCAACACACAAGACGGAGCCAGGATCTTCTCAGTGGCATCTAGTGATAGGACAAGGGGCAGTGGGTGTCAGCTGGACCATAGGAGAGTCCACATCAACATGAGAAGGAACTTCCTCACAGTGAGGGTGACAGGGCGCTAGAACACGCTGTCCAGGGGTATTGTGGAGTCTTCTTCTCTGAAGATGTTTAAAAACCACTAGGATAAGTTCCCGTGCAACTTATCCTAGTGGTTTTTAAAACAACAGCAGGTGATCCTGCTGTGCAGGGGGATTGGATTAGATGATCTTCCAAAGTCCCTTCCAATCCCTAATGTTCTACGATTTTGTGTTATTACTTCTTTCTAGAGTCCTCCTAACAAGAATGTTAAAATGAATGTACACGACAATAAGGAAAATGAGGTAAAAGAAGGCCCAGCAAAGTACAAGGAAGACCTACTATGTATCAATACCTAGGGAGATGGGTGCTAATCAGTCCTAACAGATGATACTTTTTACTTTCCTCAAGTCCTTAACAATTAAGCCTGTCAAAAGAATCATGGGCTCTTGCAGTATAACAGCCCTTCTAAGTCAGCACAGAGGTCTATATAGCCATGTTCTGTCCCCAACAATGATCATGTATGGATATAAAGAACAAGTAGAGAGACACATACAGTCTAGTTGGGTGCCGTTTGAATGTCAGTACGTCTATATTGTTGCCTTCCGTAGCATTCTGCAGCTAACAACTCCTTACTATAGCACTCCATGACCACCATTTAGTTATGCAGTGAGAGAAGCAGAGCCTGCTTTCACTGTTTTTATGGATTGAGGTCTTGTATAAAGACTTAATAAATAGTCTTCTACATAACTCTTGATTTTTGCAATCACAGAAGACTGGAAGAGACTTCCAAGATCATCAAGTATGACAACCAATCCCACCCCACCCACTAAACCCCATTGCCTAGTGCCACATCTACACATTTTTTGAACAACCTCAGGGACAGCAACTCCACCATCAACATGGGCAGCCTGCTGCCATCCCTGACCACTCTGTTGGTGAAGACATTTTTCCAATCAAACCCTCCCCTGTCATAACTTGAGGCCATTTACTCTTGTTCTATCACTAGTGACTTGGGAGAAAAGACCAAGCCCCACCTCTCTACAACCTCCTTTCTACAGACCACTATTCTACAAGTAGTGACTACAAAGACAGTTATTCCATACCTTCAATCATTCCTTATCAACTTTCATTCTGGTGTTTTGGGGGTTATTTTCCTGGGATTAGGAGACTGTAGACCAGATTCCTTTTTCAACATGGATCTTGACATTCATTAAACAAGAGCCTGCAGATCAGAAGTTTGGGGAAGCTCGTCTCCAGACCAGCCAGACCTGCTACTTCTCTACGTACTGTAAACAAAGTTTTTCTCTGGCAGCCCAGAAGGAAGAACGTAGGAAATCATGTTATCTACAGCCCCATCAAATTACAGGTGAATGAAGGAGAAAATAGAATTCAGTGAGCATTCCACATCTTTGAAATTATTAATGACTCATAGAATCATTAGGGATTGGAATGAATGGCATTTTTTTTTAGGGCTAAAGAGAAAGGTGTGTGAGTGGAAGCAGTTTGGCCACTCCTGTGTCAACACTGAAGGAGTTTAGACAGTTTAGCCAGTTTCTGCCAGGTCTATCAAACATTACATTTTTAATTAAGCTTATTTAGAGCCTTAAAAATTTTATTAGGAATACACCCTAACCAAACTCTATTGACTAGTTTATGTTTCATTTAAATCTGTTTACTTTTCTGTTAGTCAGGCATGTGGTCCAGATGATACATAACACTAGTGTTACTGGCAGACTTATTGATTCTCTTATGATAACATTAATGCCAGTAGTGCAGGCCAAATTGCTCTGGTCAAAGCTGTTGGACATAAGAGATGCTATCCAACTATGCAAGTCTTGAGGGTGAATTTCAGCAAAAAGTACAGAAACCCATTATATTTCCTTAGAAGCTGCCCAGGGGGTTGTGTGAATGGGAGCAGTTTGGTGCTACTTCAACACTGAAGGAGTTCAGACAGTTTAACCAGTTTCTGTTAGGTCCATCAAACATTGGCATTTTTAATTAAGCTTATTAAGAGGCTTAAATATTTTATTAGGAATATACTCTAGTCAACAGAGTCTCCTCTAGAGTCCTCCTCCTCTGGATACATTTAAAACCCACTTGGGTATGTTCTTGTGCGATTTGGTATAGGTCATCCTGCTCTGGCAGGGGGATTGGACTAGATGATCTTTCAGATGTCCTTTCCAATCCTTGATGTTCTGTGATTCTGCAAACCCACCCCAAAATTTCTTACTCTCATCCCTAACACTTTTACCATTGATGTCACTGTGCTTCTAACCAGTAACACAGGATCACAGAACATTAGGGATTGTAAGGGACATCAAAAGATCATCTAGTACAATCCCCCTGCCACAGCAGGATCACCTAGAACAAATTGCATAGGAACACGTTCAGGCAGGTTTTAAACATGTCCAGAGAAGGAGACTCCACCACCTCCCCGGGCAACCCCTTCCAGCGTTCCATCACCCTCACCATGAAGAAGTTCTTTCTGATACTTATATGGAACCTCCTATGTTCCAGCTTACACCATTGCCCCTCGTCCTATCACTAGATGACACTGAGCAGAGTCTGGCTCCATCCTCCTGCTACCCACACTTTCACATATTTATACACATTATTGAGGTGACCCTCAGTTTAATCTGCAAATCGCTACTTCTTTGAGTTGTAGAGCTGCTTTGTATATAACGGGGTTTTAGTAAAATTCTGCCTAACTGCAGCTAGTTTGCACAGCTCTTGAAGAGTTGTGTGGCTCAAGAGAGGTTATTTCTAGATGATCTTTAGAGGTCCTTTCTGGTCCTTAATAATTCTATGATTTCTGTCTAGAACAGTAAGAGAAACACTGGGAAGTAACAATTAGAAGGAGAAAAGGTTATGAAAAATCAAAATTATNCCTCATTAATGTCTACAAGTATTTGAGGGGTGGGTGTTAGGGGGATGGAGCCGGGCTCTTCTCAGTGTCATGTAGTGATAGGACAAGGGGCAATGATTGCAAGCTGGAACATAGAAGGTTCCACATTGACCTGAGAAAGAACTTCTTGACAGTGAGGGTGACTGAGAACTGGAACAGGCTGCCCAGGGAGGTTGTGGAGTCTCCTTCACTGGAGATGTTCAAGACCCGCCTGGATGTGTTCCTGTGTGACTTGGTCTAGATGATCCTGCTGTTGCAGGGGGATTGGACTAGGTATTTCGAGGTCCCTTCCAATCCCTAATGATTCTGTGATTATTTATTCATGGCAAACCCTATATAAGCTTTACCTTGCTCACACTGCAATCATTCCCAACCCATCAATGACATCAACTCATACAAAGCTGACCCTCATAAAAACCAGGGGAAGCGAAAGTTACACGGCAATACACCACTGAGTTTTAATATCACCTCCTTCACAGCAAATGGCCAGTGTAAGAGCAGAACTGCCTGCTACTGGTATATGCTTACAAAAATAAGATGGGAAAAAAGGCAAAACTCCACAGCTCTAGAACATAGGTCATGACACACACATTGAGAAGTCATGACCTTCAATATTAAGGCAACAACTCTGTCCTTAACTCGCTGCTCGTTATGAACAACAGCAGCTAGAGTAGGGAACACTGTCACCATAAATTGGGAAGTCAGGGTTTTGTTGCTTTGCCTCAACCTTAATGTTGGGCAAACGCTGTTTTGTTGTGCATTTAATGCAATAAAGGACTAATTCCTCAGAAACCCGGGGCATAAGTCATGTAAATGAAAACTTGTAAATTATGTCACTAATCCATAACTCATACAACTGATTTGGAAACCAGAACCTTATGGTTCAGAAAGTAGTAATTGCTTTATTAACTCCCATTTATCAGTATAAAACCAGCTAATTTAGCTGACTGACTGATTTATGTATTGATACCTTAAATTCAGCTCAACATCCTAATTTAATAAGGGGATCACATATGGATGTTTAAAAATATATTACTTTCTGGTTGGTTGATACTCTAAGCATGCCCTTATTAAGACAGATTATCTCCTTCCCCTTGTTCTCTTAAGAGAAAGACAAAACAAATTATATATCTCATTCATTCTACCTGACAGAAAGGCCATGTTTCTATATAACCCCATGAATGCATGACTAACCACATCATTCATTCTCTTTTTAACATCCATAATGTCGTCATCTTTTGCAACACTAAGGGTACATGCCTGCTTTGTAGGCTTTGGGAAATCACCACAGGGAGTCAGACTGCTGAAGCACAGTCAAGCAATAAATCTGGCAGGTATACTCGAAACAAAGTTTGGAAAGGAAAGCTAATATGGATTTATACACTTATTACCCTGATTCCCCAGTAAGTATGGTCTGTGTACGTGTAGCTGATCCTAAATTATATGTCAAGAAATGGAAGGTTCACAGTTACCTCCTTTAAATCATAAAATCAGGAGTATGTTACTTAAATTTAAAACATCGATCAATTTCAATCAGTCCAACCATCACAATGTGCTTCTCAAGGGAGACAAAAAGGTCAGGGTATTAACGAGCACAATTTTTAGACATTGCTATTAAATAAACCATAGTTCTAACAATCACAGAACATTAGAGATTGGAAGGGACATTGCAAGATCTTCCAGTCCAATCTCCCTGCCACAGCAGGATCACCTAGACCAAGTCACACAGGAACATGTCCAGGTGGGTTTTAAACCTCTCTAGAGAGGGAGACTCCACAACTCCCCTGGGCAGCCTCTTCAAGTGCTCTGTCAGCCTCACTGGGAAGAGGTTCTGATGCAATGGCTGAAGACAGCAGTACTGTGGGCAATTTTGACCACAGAATCTAGACAAAAATTTCAAAGAATAACAAGATAGGCAAGATGTCAGGTAATGATCCATGCTAAATTATGGTGCCATGTCTATTTCATGCTATCATCCAACCCGAAACTTTTTGAAGCACACCTCTTAAAAAATTATGGTTCTTGGTTAGGAAATCAAAAGGTTTTTCTTTTAGCTCTTCATTCTAGTGATTTGAGCTCAAAATGTTTCCTGATTTCAAATCTTAAGAGCAGATCAACAGAGCAATAGGGAAATGCGCTTTCTGAAGTCCAGCCAAGTTATGAAAGAAATCTTAGATTTATTTTAGAGCCTACTTTCTTCTAACATAAGGCAGAGTATGTAGTTTTGGTACTTGGAGCCTATCGGAGTGCTCTTGAGCAATACAGAAAGCCTGTACCAAGGCAAAACATCCTGAGCTTGTTTAGGTGGCGATTCCAGTTTCATACACGAGTTTAATGTGTTTTACCCTCACGGAATCACAGAATGTTACAGGTTGGAAGGGACCTTGAAAGATAATCTAAGTCCAACCCCCCCGCTGGAGCAGGGTAAGCCTACAGTACCATCTCAAGATGACCTATATGGGGCTCAAACCCATGACCCCAGGAATTCAGAGTACCATGCTCTACCAGCTGAGCCAACCCTCGGCTGAAGCTCAACATTAAAATTGTGTAGAAAAATTAGGACTTCTGGCTTTGCAATCTCATGACGCTACCATCACCTGATTAGAAGACATAAAAAGAAAGTGCAACTTAAAATGTTAAATATAAAACTCAGCCAGGTTTGAGAGCCCTCATATTGCAGTCCCATAAAAACAAGATCTTATAATATGGCTGCATTCATCATTCATATTATCCAACTCTTTCTGTCACTCCCTGCATCTCATACAGCATGTATTCTTCCTCTCCATATGGTACACACACATTTCCTTCACCATCTGCTGTACATCCTTGTGTGGTAAATGTGAAAAATAGATGTCTGATTGGAACCAGAAAGCCACTAATGAAAGATGATGGTCATTATTCCTTATAAAATAATCACTGAAAGGGATCTCCCTAGTAGTCTTCTAGAAGAGTACTTCCTCAGTGACAATAAATTGATTTCTGAGATGGATGGATAATTGAGAAAGCTGAAAGATGTTCAAAATATTAGTGATATCACTGTACATTAGGGACTGGAAGGGATCTCAAGAGATCATCTCGTCCAAATAAAACTGAAACAAAAATACATTTTTCTGCAAGCAATCCTAATCATAGGCTCATCATCATTAGAGATTGGAAGGGACCTCAAAAGATCATCTAGTCCAGTCCCCCTACCAGAGCAGGATCACCTAGACCAAGTAGCACAGGAACACGTCCAAGTGGGTATTAAACCTCTCCAGAGACCGAGACTAAACAAGTAATCCAAACACGTAACTCCGTCACAGAGTCACCGAATACTAGGTAGGAAGGAACCCCAAGGATTAAGTGGTCCAGCCTTTCTTGTCAAAAACACAGTCTAGATAAAATTTCCCAGCACTGGCTGAATCTTAGAAAAGTCCAATGTTGAGGAATACAGCACAGAATCACTCTGGCTGGAGAAGACCCCTGGGATCATTGAGGCCAACCATCTACCCTACCTTACAAGTTTGCCCCTAAACCACATCCCTCAACACCTCATCCAAACCACCTTTCAACACATCCAAGGATGACAACTCAACCATCTCCCTGGGAAGCCCAGTCCAAAGCACTTCCCCAGGCAAACTATCCCAAAAGCTCATTGCTCTCACGGTGAAGATTTTTCCTCTGGAATATCCCCAGGAATAATTTTTACAGTTACCCTTCATCTTCCCCATGTGGCTTCTTATAAAGAGAGAGATTCTGTCTTCTTTGTAGCCACCCTTTAAATACACCTGGTAAGACCTTAAAAAGTGAATTTTCCTCACTTTTTCGCAAGTGTAAATTGCTAATGTCCCTCATTGTCTATCTTACAATAACATAGGCTAACTTTACAGAAGTAAAGTATCTTGTGCTCTGTGTGATAATGCAGAACACTCAAGACAGAATCCAGGCTACACCTCTTCCCTGTAAGCGTGTTTGATAATTCAGTGATGTTTGCATAGCCCAGCTTCGATCAAGTTCTCATAAAAGCACACGGAGGGGTAATCAACATCAACCAGAAAACAATGAGTCACACAAGGCTCAGCCAGAAATACAGCATGTCCAGACAGTGCAGCTGACCCAAGTTATTTTATTTCAACACCAGCACATTCAAAATTGGTTTCATGGGTATTTTGTCAGTATCAACGGAATTTACCAGCCTTGAAATTCATCAGTAGAGAAACAAGCCCACTCTCTACAGATTCATGGAGCATATGAGAAGCAACAGAAACATATCCAAAATAAATAATTTAAAAAGACTGGGGAAAGATTTAATCATGGTCATAGAATCACAGAACTATTAAGATCAGAAGAGGCCTACAAGATCATCAAGTGCAGTCATCAACTGGACCCCACCATGTCCCCCAGGGACACATATACTGAATTATTGAATGTCTCCAGGGATGGCGACTCCACCACCTCCCTGGACAGCCTGTTCCAACTGCTGACCACTCTGCCAGTCAAGAAATTTTTCCTAATGTCATAGAACCATTAGGGATTGGAAGGCACCTTGAAAGATCATCTAGTCCAATCCCCCTGCCACAGCAGGGCCACGTAGACCAAGTTGCACAGGAACATATCCAGGTGGGTTTCAAACATCTCCAGAGAAGGAGGTTCTGCAACTCCCCTGAACAGCCCATTCCAATGCTCCAATCTAACCTCCCCTCGAGGCCATTTCTACTTGTTCTACTGCTAGCAACTTGAGACATGAGGGCAACCCCTACTTCTCCCCACCAGTCCCCCTTTTCCTAAGCAGACTTCTTGTACGGCAACTCTAACATACTGTAGACTGTGGTCTTTTCCTTTCCCTATAAATATGAATGTATTCCTCTCTATATATAGAAGCAACTCTTTCCAACATGGAACTTTGTTTAATGCATAGAGCGACCAGATTTGTGTCATTCCATTTCAGCAGGTCTGCCCGGTTCCTCCCATTAAAACCTAGCCTCCTAATGTGCTGTTGATGCTCCCTCTGCTGATAGCAGTCCATCAGGAAAACGCATTCCAAGGACTTGAGGGAACAGTGGACAGAAGATACCACTTGAGTCTTAATAGATGATGTAGAAACAGTAGAGGTAATCATGAATAGAGACAAACAAAGCCAGGGACCGCAGTGGCAAAAAGTCCATAACCACCCATCCATGTGCCCTTGGGGATCTGCTGCTGAAACCTAATCTTTCCAAGCAGCAGAGTGGGAAGGCTGCAAAAGCTGGGGCAAGTTTGAAGTTGATCTCATTTGCACTTTAAAAGCCTTTTTTTTTTTTTAAAAAGAGGATTTGCAGGAGTAATAAGGGTATCTTTACAGCAGGAAAAACCATGAGGGGGAGAGTGGATCAAGAACACAAATGTAGGGTATGTACCAGGCAAATAAGGAATCAAAACTGGGGGCTCAGTAAATACTTAAAGCAATGTTAGTGGTTATTTGCATGATAAGATGTTTTCATGAGTTTTTTTTCCCTTGAAATGTAGTTACTACCTTTCTTATTAACACTTGTACCCTGTTACTGAAAGTCCTGTCTGAAACACACACTATTCCTTTCCTTCCTATCTCCTAAAACAAAGCTTGACTTTAAAACCAAATGGGTTAATGTTGTTTTATTTTCTATCAAAACCCATGGAAACTAAAGCTTCCAGAGCCTGTTTATTGATTCACAAGCAGGATGCCACCTACCCTCCAGTGCTACCATTATTTTGGGGAACACTCTAGTGCTATCATTAGTTTGGGGAATAAAGGGCTAGAGGAGTCCACTACTGCTGATGAACTCCTTAAGGATCAGGCAGGCCTTGTACTTCCTGGCTCTTTTAAAAATTCAAGAAACTACACAGCATTCCCAGGTGCCCTACAGCACTCCCCCTACATCAAAGAAACTCTTCAAGTGACCTTCATGGCTATGCTCATCACAGCATCATACTCACGCAGACACACTGTTCTCTGGACTCGTACTCTGAGCAACATATTTGCCTCCCAACAGAGGACTACAGATGCCAGATGCAGAGCAAATAAACTAGTGCCATCATGTTAAAATTGTAGTCAAAGGATGGAACACAGTGCTGCTTACCCCAATCAAGCAAAGGTACCCTGGAGAACTGGATTTTCTGCCTCATCTCCAACCCAAAGGACCAGTAGGCAGCCCAAAGCCCCCACAGCTGAGCTATGAGCTGAGTAGTTCTCTCATTTTATAGGAAAAATAGAGGCAGGATTTCTCAATTAACTAATAATTATCTTGGGGGATAAATGACACCTTATTCCTCTCCACTGACAGTAGGTAAATGTAAACACTCTTATCTCAGCTGCAGACATTTATTTCTGTTGTGGTTTCCACAGTAGGATGTGAATTTCAGAGGCGAATGCTTTCAAACACAAAGAAAGCCAGTGTCTCTATGATGTCCAGGCACAAGGCACGGTTTGCCAGGGATGCAGACAGCATCCGTGTAAATGCCGTGAAAGGCCGAGCACACCAGAGCACTCAGCCTAAGCACATTTTATAGCTGCTGACAGTTGTTAGCTGACAGTTTGGGCACTAGTTATGTCCTACTAGAGCACATACGCGTGCTAAGGGTAAACAGAGTTGCTATTGCCTGTGAAATGCACGTATTGTACGTTGTGTGTGGTGCACCAGCGCATTCTCATCGGTGTCAAGCCTGTGCTCTGCAGTGCAATGTGAAGCAGAAACACCCCAAAAGCCTGTGTGGCGTGTAAATGGTTTTTAACCAAGTTAGCTATCTTCATTTTACTAAGCTGGAACATAGGAGGTTTCATATAAATATCTGAAAGAACTTCTTTACAGTGAGGGTGACGGAGTACTGGAACAGGCTGCCCAGGAAGGTTGTGGAGTCTCCTTCTCTGGAGACATTGAAAACCCTCCTGGATGTGTTCCTGTGTGACTTGGTCTAGGTGATCCTGCTGTGGCAGGAGGATTGGACCAGATGATCTTTTGAGGTCCCTTCCAATCCCTAATGATTCTATGATACTGAAAGCTGTGTTGTCCTTGTTCATTATCCAGACCTAGCTGTATCAGCCATGGCAGAAACTGTACAACAGGGGATGTTTCCAGTGAAAGCTGAAGTGCCTTGTGAAAAGTGATTAGGTTTTGCTGAATCTTCTTTGAAAATGGTCACAACTCAAGAGCTACGTCACCAGAACTGTATCTGGTCCAACCATGAGAGTAGTCAGTTCAGATCTAGGAGATAGTTGTTCAGTGTCCTGCTCCAAGGCAGGGGAGAATAGTAACTTGAACCTGAGTCTCACATTCCAGCTAAATGCCCAGAGATCTTTTATTTTGCTGCCAGCTCTGATCTATGTGGGAAGATACTGCAGGAGAGCACACACAAGAGAGCACATGTGTGGTTGCAATGAGCAGATTCGTACCTGGCAGTAAAACTGTGAGAATTTTAGCTTATACATACAAAGAGTTTAGTCATATAAACAGGACTTTGAGAAAAGGGAGAAAACATGAAGCTGTATTGTTTTCACAGACCGTTCCCCAAATTTTGCTTTAAAAACCTTTAGTGGGAAAGGTAGAATTTGTCTTTTGCTGTCACAATACTCTGCTACCATCACTGAATTTTGTTTAGAATAACATGGCCTTAATGCCCCCATCTCCTGTAGAATTGCTCAGACTGGTAGTTGATTAGCGCAGAGAGAGGTGCCAGTATTATCTGTGTTAGTGCTCCAGAGGTCATCCTACACTAACAAGACCGCCCCAGTCAGGGATGACAGAATCCAGCTGTTGTGCCTTCAGCTGGATGAGAAGAATCCACTGAATGCCAGGGACGTGTCTCAAAAGATTAACTATTCTAACTAGTTCCTGCCCACCTCTGCAAAAGTGTCTGGCTCATCATTGCTGTCTTCTTTTCAGCAGAGGCCTCTAGTGCACATGAAACCAGTTACCTCTTTAACCTCTTGAACTCCAAGACACCCAATACACATCATTTTACATGTATAAAATGAATCTCTATTTAATTCACTTCACAATGAAATTAATTTCACTGATTTCTGCTTAAAAGTGTACGCACGTGCCTCTGCAAGAGAAGACCGTGCTCCTCCTCAAAGAAACATGTCTAAGCAATATTTTTGGTGTTAAAGCAGTGTCCTGGACATGTCACCCTCCCTCCGATCGGCAGTGCTGAGTTTTAGTCTGAAGGACACATGGAATGACACCATCACACTCGCAGTCATTCTCTAGCACCATTAACAATATCCTCTAAAAAGCAAGTAGCTTTAGGAAGAGAGTTGGTATCTTTTTAATCCTTCTAAACTCCAGGGGGGTTGGGGATGTTTAAAACCCGCCTGGACATGCTCCTATGCAGCTTGGTCTAGGTGATCCTGCTGCAGCAGGGGGATTGGACTGGGTGACCTTTCGAGGTCCCTTCCAATCCCTAATGTTTCTATGATAAACTACAGGTTTAAATATATTTGTTAGTGTCATTCATTTTTCTAGAGCTCTCCTAGCAGCCTCAGGCTTTTCCCCAACTAGTTCTTTCTTATATGTTGTTTTGTGGGGGGTCCTTTCTGCTCTCGCATCAGGATGCAAGCCAACGTGGTCCTAGCTTCCAAGCTTGCATGTCAGCACCGGTGGGGATGTCAGCACCACTCCGGGGCTACAGACCCATGGCTCGGCCAGCAGAGGGTACTAGAGTTTTCTAATGACTTCGCAGACCCGAAGGAAAACAACCGTGAGGTCAAACCCCATTGTTTTGTTCTATTTCCCGATGATACTAATTACTGTGGGATGTTTTTTGGTGGGGATGGTGGGTTTTTTCTGCTTCTTGCAAACAGGATCCATCTTCGGGTTTCTCCCGTTCAAAAAATGCCCCCCAACCCTTGTGAAACTGGTTTTGCAGTTGAATCAGATCTAAACGTACAGAGATGACAATGGCATTAGAGCATGACTTGGACTTCATTAATGTTTATAAATATGTGAAGGGTGGGTGTCAGGAGGATGGAGCCAGGTTCTGCTCAGTGTCATCTAATGATGGGACAGGGGGCAATGGGTGTCAGCTGGAGGTTTCATATAAATATGAGGAGGAACTTCTTCCCAGCAGGGGTGCCAGAGCACTGGAATGGGCTGCCCAGGGATATTGTGGAGTCTCCTTCTCTGGACATGTTCCTTTGTGACTTGGTCTATGTGATCCTGCTGTGGCAGGAGGATTGGACTAGATGATCTTTCGAGGTCACTTACAATCCCTAATGTTCTGTGACACAGAGCTGAACTCTGCCAGCCCAGTGTCTCTATTCACAGCTGAAACAAAGTATGGGCTCGAGTGCTGTTTACTAACACTGGCGCTTGTAGCCAGTGTCACTGTTGCTAAACAATGTAAGATGCACAAGGTCCTCAGAAATGAGGTCTTTAGCTATGTCAGAGAATCACAGAACATTAGGTATTGGAAGGAACCTTGAAAGATCATCTAGTCCAATCACCCCAAGCAGGATCACCTAGACCCAAGTCGCACAGGAACATGTGCAGGTGGTCAGAAATTGAGGATTTGAAAGGAGAATTTGAGGGGTGTTGAGGATATGAGGAAAACTTTCTGACTGTGAATTCATGGGAAGTCCTATTTCTTTTTATCTGTGTTTTGATTTTACTGGTAGAGCTGATATTTCAGGTATGAACCCAGCATAAATTCCTGAGTTTACTGCCCAGTGATAACAGCATTAAAATGAATGCAAAACCAGAGATACGTATTCCCTCTAAAATGAGGTGAAAATAAAAGTGTGGTGGAGATGCCACAAGAATAATTTTCAAAAGGTTTGATTTTTTTTCCCTTTTTCTTACAAGCAGAATCCATAGCCTCCATGCAAAGTTTTCCCTTTAACCCACTTCAGTGCTTGAAGATTGAGCAGCATTATGACACCACAAGAACCAATGAAGTGAAATTTGAGCAAGATGAAATTCCAGTTATTCAGTGATTTTTGGCCACATGTGATCACACAGTCTGACTTCTTAAATTACAGAACCCGTGGAATTTCACCCTGTAGTACCTGTAGTGTATGCAACAAAAGCATGGATGAATTACAGCACAGTATTTGGAAAGGAATCTGGCCTTAGTTTTAGGAGTTCAGAGAAAATCATAGAATCATTAGGGATTGGAAGGGACCTCAGATATCATCCACTCCAATCCCCTTGCCACAGCAGGACCACCTAGACCTAGTCAAACAGGAACATGTCCAGGTGGGTTTTAAACTTCTTCAGAGAGGGAAACTCCACAACCCCACCCCGGGCAGCCCTCTCCAGTGCTCTGTCACCTCTGTCACCCTCACCATGAAGAAGTTCCTTCTGATATTGATGTGGAACCTTCTCTGTTCCAGCTCACACCCATTGCCCCCTGTCCTATCATTAGATGACAGTGAGAAGAGCCTGGCTTCACCCTCCTATCACCCACCCTTCACATATTTATCAACATTAATGCGGTCACCCCTCAGTCTCCGTTTCTTCAAGCTCAAGAGACCCAGCTCCCTCAGCCTTTCCTCTTAAGGAAGATGTTCTAGTTCTTTCATCATCTTCATCGTTCTGTGCTGGACTCACTCCAGCAGTCCTTTGTCCTTCTTGAACTGACAGTACCAGAAATCGACACATTATTCCAGATGTGGCCTCACCAAGGCAGAGTAGAGGGGGTGGAACACCTCATCCATTGTCAAATGGAAAGTAGGTGCCTATTTCACTTAAGGTTTTAACAATTTAATTCCCTCTTTTAAAAAACAAAGCTGCCAGTATTGGTGTGGAACCATAACAATAAACAACTAACTTCTAGCCTAATGTTCCTTGTGATGTTTTTTAGTAGATAGTGAAAACAACAGGAAGCTCCTGAAGAGCTTACTGTTCATCAGGCAGAATAAGAGAGCCCTCATCTCTTTTTCCCTTTCTAATTGCTAGTTTTCAATAAATGAGTTAAATCATGGAATCATAGAATCATTAGGTATCAGAAGGAACCTTGAAAGATCAGCTAGTCAAATCCCCTGTAAATGATAATTTCTTGCAGGTATAGCAACTCAGCTGATGCGATGTGAAAAATAAAAGGGGGAATCTGTATGAAAAAACACGGAACCATGACCATGACATCTGTAAGTTCAAAGCAATGCTTAAAAACAGATTAACTGAGGACTAAATTCTGCCTCTCCAGTGCCAGTACTTTAAAAAACATCAAGAACCAATGCTTTAAGGCTTTGCACATGGGCTGACAGCTTTGAGATCAGCATCTGCATCCTGAACTAGAAATTAGTGTTCTGTGACTTCTCTTTCTCTTCTTTTTTCCTAGTGATGTTTCTGCACACTTGGGTCTAAATTCTTAAGATGTTTTGCAGAGCTGTAGCTGACCATGCACATGTGATCAACAAACAACAGCCATGAGAACGATAGATCGTAATGCTGAAGCCACGAGAGGACAAGGTGGTATGTGAAGAGATGTAATGTCCTTTCTTATCTCCAGCGTCAAACTGGATGACTTTGTGTTGAGAGTCATCTTTAAATACTGCCTATGTACAGGAGAAAATTCCCTTTGCCAGTTCGGAAACTCCTTGAGACACTGTCTTTATCAAGTGCCTCTTGTCTGTAGGTACAAAGGACGTGATGATGCATAAGAGGCATTGCCATCAACTCTACCAATTCTTGGTCAGAGATGCCCAGGAAAGAACGTATCTTAAACCAGAAAAGATCTGCAGCAGGATACACTTGGAAAACAGAAGGTGCAAGGGCTTTCTCCATGATGGAGCATCAGAACGGGCTGCCCAGGGGGGTTGTGGAGTCTGCTTCTCTGGAGATGTTTAAAACCCACCTGGACATGTTCCTGTGCAACTGGATCTAGGTGATCCTGCTGTAGCAGGGGGATTGGACTGGATGATTTTTTTGAGGTCCCTTCAATTCTGCGAGGGGAATGGTGAATGTGTGATATGTATTTAGACAAAAACTAGTAGGGACAAGGAAAATACAGGTCTGTACAGAAAGTAATGCAGGCATCTAAACAACAGATTAAAGTAGCTATTTTCAATATGTAAAATGTGTTAGTAAACGTTCCCTGCCCTCAAGAAATATATAAATCCCAACTGTCCTTCAAAATGGAAGAAGAACTGACTTTTTCCTATGAAATATTGACAATCGTGAGGATTCAGCCAGTTTTTTTCACGGGGAGTCACTAGAGAATGTTATGTCACAATTTCATCAGAAGAAAAATCAGAAAGTAGCAGAACAGAAGGAAGATTTCCTATGTATTTTCTGAAGACCAGTAGGAAAACAAAAATTAAACTGGGAAATAAGGCACCTTCAAATGTTAGCTCAACAAAAGGCACCAGCCACTCTTAGGAATTGCAGTGAGGTTTTATAAGTGTTGCTGCGTTACTTGTGGGCATGTGACGATAGTTTATGCTGTTACGTTGTCAGGCTTCTGATAATAGGAAGGACTGTTTGTTTAGACTGTGTAGCCCTGCACCTTAATTCACTCTGGCTCCAGTGTGACACGTTAAAACTACTGTCAATGGAAAACCCAAATTTCCCAGAAAGACTTTAAAGAGCAACCCCAGTGAACTGAAATTATCTCCTCTTAAAGCTAATTACCTTGGTATACTTAAGAAAGTAGGGCTATAGGAAATCTGCTCCTCGAGAGTCTCTTCCATTTCATTAAATGCCGCAGGTCAATGTGAATAATTATTGTTTGCTTTTATTGCGCTTTTTACATTATTCATTGACGTGCCTGTGAATGGACATAAAACTAAACTAATCCAACAAATTAAGAGCAATTTTTTGAGACAGGCATTCGTCATTATAAATCCAACAGAAAATATTTTCACCTTTCAGTTTATTTTATGAAAAGAAAACACAGTGAGGTTTCCATTTAATAGGAAGCTTTAAAGCATTAATGAGCCTCCCAGGGCAGTTACTGCAAGTGAATATGGAATGCTTCCAAAAAGAAATACGTTCGACCTTCTTCTGTTACCTGAGGGCTCGGTTTAGGACAAGTGGGCATCCAAGGCTGCTTGTTGATGAAAGCAAGACATGATTCTGCATTCTCAGTTGTCTGCTTTCAGGAGTCCACCTAACACACTAAGCAGGGTGGTGGGTTTGCTCAATCCCAGAGAACAGGCTTAGAGCAGATTCTTCACTTTGACTGACGCAACCCTAGCTTTGGCAAACATTTTAAAGCTGCACATCCCACGGATTTTATGACCTCATGGGAGCCGTCTTTTATAATGCTAACCTGGAGACAGATCAAGGGGTTCTCTTACTCCAGACTTTGCTGCAACAGGGGCTACACGCTACGTCAAGTCTGGGTTACACGCTACCAAATCCCAGGATAAATGTGAGAAAGAGGGACAAGGAGGATATGTGGGGCAAGATCTCTTCGTACAGCTTATCACAGAATCATAGACCCATAGAATCATTACGGATTGGAAGGGACCTCAAAAGATCATTCAGTCCAATCCCCCTGCCACAGCAGGACCACCTAGACCAAGTCGCACAGGAACATATGCAGGCGGGCTCTGCAAGTCATATAATCCACTTGCATTTGTTTTGATATAAATTAGGCACTGGTTTCCCAGACCTATTAAGAGAGTCATTTCCCTATTAGTGCTGTTTGATTCAGCTCATCCTTTTCATGACTCAGCCATGAACACACTACCTCCCCCACATCCATCCAGACGAATTCTTGTTCATCCTTCTCTAAATATATATCAACGAGACTGTCAAATGCATTTTTCCCCACCCACCTTGTACTCATTTCAACAGTTGCCTGCAAACAGTTGAGACATTAAAATCAATCAAGAACTACAAACAAAAGTTCATTTTTTTGAAATGAATGAACACAATTAGGTCACAATTCCTGCAGTTTCTCTATCCACACAGAAATAAACCCACTGCTTTCAGACATTGCCTATGTATTGCAAGCCAAGAGAAAACAATGCAAAGGTCCTCAAGCATGTGTTTTAATTACTATTTTCTTTGCTGTTGTCATGGAAATGAATTAGGGATTGGAAGGGAACTCAAAAGATCATCAATCCCCCCGCCACAGCAGGACCGTCTGGACCAAGTCGCACAGGAACACATCCAGGTGGGTTTTAAACGTCGCTCACGTAACATCTGTACCTGCTTGTATGTGACTTGCCCCACTATTGTTTGTCGAGCTCCTTGGGTAAAGACTAATATTTGAAAAACAAGTGAAAAAGAAAGCTCTGAAAGTCATCACATGGTAGTAACCCTTGCAGAAACATTCTCCCTGTCGCTTGGGTGAATAAGCTGGAAATACTGTCTGTAACCAGTGCACGCTAACACATCTGAAACGTCAGCTTTCCTATCTGCTGCTTCGCATCCATTAGAATCATTAGGAATGGGAAGGTCACCTCAAAAAGATCATCTAGTCCAATCTCCCTGCCACAGCAGGATCACCTAGACCAAGTCACACGGAACATATCCAGGTAGGTTTTGATCGGACTGGATGATCTTTGGAGGTCCCTTCCAATCCCTAATGATTCTGTGATTCTATGATTAGAATCACATAATCATAGCAGTGTTGGGACACAGTCCAGTATGAACGGAAAAGCAGTTTTCAGTCTTCACTCCTTTACTCCATGTGCAGCCTCCCAGTTCAGCAGTTTAGATCTGGAGCACAGTACTGGATTGGTTGCCTTCCATGCGAAGTCAATAGCAGCAAAGAAACCCTTTGTGAACTCCCTGAATTCTTCTGCAATTCCTCTTCTATGACTCAAAGTCCCAGTTTGGTTTGGTTGGGGCACTTTGTTACTGTTTTTAATTTTGGGGTTTGCATCACTTTGAGGCCGTGAGGGACAGGAAGTGTCTCTACTGTGCAATCGCTGACAGAAGGCACAGAGAACAAACAGAAAGTACTGCAGAGAGATGCGGACTGACTGCTTCACAGCCAGGTCCATCAGAAATGCTGAGTAGGGTTGCTTGCATAAAAATTTCTATGTTTGCATTTCAGTTTTATTTGGACTAAATGATGTTTCGAGGTCCCTTCCATTCCCTAATGATTCTATGATTCTATGATCAGGGCTGCTTGCATTAAAAATTAGTTAAATCCAGTGCTCATGCAGCAAACCCACAAAGGATCCTGCAGTAAATCCGTATTTCTTCAGGAAAAAAAACAGCCTACACCACTATATTTATGTGAGTCTTGGTTTTAGCAATTTAATACATTTTTAAAAAATTTGGTGTGCAAGCACAATCACAGTCCACGTCCACGTTTCAGCGACATGGCGTGTGCTCTCAGGAGGCACGTAAAGGTACGCTGAGCACACTGCGCTGTAAAACTGAAGTGGGATCTAAGGTTGCCAACAGTTGTTGGAAGTGAGCGTGGTGGAGTTCTGTGTAGCAGGCTGAGTGTATTATACTCATGCACAAACCCCCAACAGCCGGTGAATGTTTATTGCTTGTTGGTTTTCTTTCTTTTAAAAGAGAATCTGTGTGACACTGCACTGGATTGGTCCATTTGCCGAATGCTTTCCAAAGTATCTTGGCAGCATGATAGGAAGGAGGTCTTTTTAAATCAAAAAAGAAAGAGCACGGGAAGGGCAGATGTGACTTCAAACCTGCAGTAATGCAGAAACACGGGATGACTGGTGACATCTGAAAGCAACAGGACTGTTGATTGTCATCAAGCAAGTTGCCTACATTTTAGACGGAGCGGGAAACACATTGATTCAGTTTTTTTCATTTCTTGGTGACTAATTAAAACGTGTTTCACTGCAGGTTTTGACATCCTTTTGATCTCCAGCTTGGGCATACCTGTGCTGGAGACCTTGGCAATTTGGGGTAGACCTTAGCACAAAACTCCACCAGGACCACTTCGCAAAGGTGTCGGTGTCTTGCTTTGACCTAATGATCTCATGGCTGTATTTGTCATTTTAAAGGTCCTTAGATGGGGGTGAAAAAAATAGCAGAGACATTCTGGTGTAATCTCTGGTTAGTCTGTGACCGATCTCTCTGACGAAGACTGGATTTCTATTGTGTGGACATTTGCGGTTGGAGCTGAGGGAAGAGCAGGCTTCCAGGAATGGTAAAGACTGAGAACAGCTGGAATATAGCTCCACAAATGCTGCAACAGCATCCAGAAGTATCTGTTCTGACTGAATTGGCGGAGGGGTGACGAGGCAATATTAGGCACAACTATTACACAACTTTTTTTCTGCACACCTCACCTTAACTCCTTTCTGAAACAGAGCCTGGAATTCTCTTGTTTTACAGGATTTCAAAGACGTAAACTACAGAATAAGACCTCAAGAGCATCATAAAGAACCTCTTGCAGTCAATGTGCGAGAAACACTTAAAGTTTAATGGGAGCTTCATAAGTACAATTTTAAATAACTTTAATTAAAACATTCTGGGAGCCAGATTTAACAGTATTCGTTTCGTAAAATGTTCTGATGCTCAATATTTAAATGATAGCTGGCCTTGAAAGGTGAATTCCGATATGCTCAACTGGTATAGTCCTGCCCAATCAATCCAGGTCACTCATTTTCCAATCTTGTGTCTATAGTAATCCAAGCATATAATCATCAAACCTCCTCCATGGTTCAAAGAGGTCCAGTAGCTTCTCATTTCTTTTGAAATTCTTTTGATTCCTTTCAAAAAAGAGGTGTTGAGACCATAAAGCCAGCGCTGTTGCAGCCCAGCAACTGGTGGGAGCAAACATTTGTAGTCTCAGTGGCACTGGTGCTATCAGTGTTCAAATATGTGTATTCAAGCCTTGTTCTGCTGAGGGTCCTAGTACAAGTGCAGGCATGGCAGGTGGACCACTAGGTATTTTGACTTACATTTCTAACCACGCTGCCCTTCCTATAACTGACTCATGCGCCCAAAGTGTTGAGTGCTGTCTGTTCCTGAGGAGTCCAGTAACTCTTCCAAACGTGTTTAGCCCTTAATCTGTCCCATCTTGCACTGCCAAGGTGAAACTTGGAAACCAAGGGCATCCTGGGGTGGATCAGGAGCAGAGTGGTTAGCAGATCGAGAGACGACTTGGTCTAGGTGATCCTGCTCTGATGGGGGTATTGGACTACATGATATTTTGAGGTCCCTTCCAATCCCTAATGTTCTGTGATTTGGTGAATTTGTGATTCTGTGATTCTCCTCCCCCTCTACTCTGCCCTGCTGAGACCACATCTGGAATATTGTGTCCTGTTCTGGGCCCCTCAGTTCAAGAAGGACACAATGCTGCTGGAGAGAATCCAGCACAGAGCCACAAATATGATGGAGTGGAGCATCACCCTGCTGAGGAGAGACTGAGGGAGCTGGGTCTCTTGAGCTTGGAGAAGAGGAAACTGAGGGGTGACCTCATTAATATCTATAAAAATGTGAAGGGTTGGTGTCAGGAGGACGGAGCCAGGCTCTGCTCAGTGTCATCTAATGATAGGACAAGGGGCAATGTGTGTATGCCCCTGTGCGACTTATTTAAGTGATCCTGGTCTGGCAGGGGAGTTTGACTAGATGACCTTTTGAGGTTCTTTCCAATCCCTAATATTCTGTGATTCTGTGAACATAGAAACTTAGTGTTTCTAGTCCATACCTGAAGTTCCCACCCTCTACTTTTCCTTCTTTGGCCTGAACAAAGTCAGAATAAACCCCATAAATTATGCAATCGATCTCAGTGTATTAGACTTGCCTTTCCGCTGACTTTGGCTGGTATCCTTTCCATTATCAGTCTTAACTGGATGATCCAACAGCTAGTAACCTGTCTTGGAAGTTGTGTCAACAGTCACTTAAATCTTCATTCATCTTGAAAGACTGGACCAACATTTCGTCTCATTATTTTATATCTCTGTCATTTTTGGAGTTTCCTGCCAAAGCACAGAAGCTTTATTCTTGGCCACATCCTTTCCCTGTGCTAACATCAAATTTACTCCAAGTCATTCACTACGGGGATGTTAATTAGAACCCAGTCAATTTTTTGCCATGTTTCTAAAAATCTCATCATTTACAAAGTTTTTGTCGTGACACTGAAGTTTAAATAGTCAGCCAGTGAAATGAAATGTGAAAAAAACTGAAAGAGTTAAATGCAATGCAGTGAAATAGAAGAAAAGGCACGCTGCTGAAGCACGTAAACGCCATGCCCTCATGGAAATTCAGTTTGTTAGGTGTTACACAAACCTCCCAACAAGTCTGTTGTGCTGCCATAAGACACTGCCTAAGTTCTCATTAAAAGATTTAGCCTTGGTCCTTAAGGTCAGATCCCAAGAGGCTGTTCAAATCCAGATGCAGAGGCAGTCTAGCCTGCACCTATTCAACACTTTAACAGATTTGCAAGAAAGGAAAACTGATTTCAGAGTTTTCAACGTCTGAAAAGCATGTAGCAGTGAATAAAGAAAATAAAGGAGAGAGAGCACTGCACAGCATCAGGAGCAGTACCTCTGCTGAGAAGACAGTTTTTGACCCTCATCTCTGCTGCCAGTGTTGTCCAACAGACTCAACTGAGTCCCACCTGGTCACACCTCATCACAGATTCCAGCAAGTGGCTGAGCTTTTGGAAAGTCGCTGTTACAGAAGTGGGATGAGAAGCAGCAAGGTGCCACAACACAAGGTTTTGCAGGAAATGGTTTGGAGTGGGTGGCTCAAACTTCACATAATGTGTGGTGCAGGCTTTGAACGCCAATAGATTCATGCCCTGAGTAAAAGAGGTTAAAGACAACATTAAAAGACCAGCTTGGAAACGGGAATGATTTTATGTCCTCCCAGCAGGACCTGCTGTCCCTCCTGCTGCAAACTCTGCAAACAACCTCTCTGAGTCCTCTCTTTTCCTTATTACTGAGCTATATCTCTGCCTGTGCTTTTAAAACCACCACAGAACATGTAATTCCCTGTTAATCCTACAGAACGGCACAGCCATCACTCGTTGTCTGGAAATGAGGGAACATCTCCCTGAGCTGCAGATGCCAAAATAAGCGGGGGGAAAAATTTATGTTAAAGATAGTTGAGGACACCTTGGGTTTAGATGAAGCCTATTAGAGGTAGGGAGCGGAATTCAGTGAGTTTCCCAGACCCTCTCCAGCAGTCCTCTGAAGCCACTTTAATAAAAGTTCAGTCCTGCCCTTCAAAAGCTCTGCTGATCCTCTAAAACTAAGCAAAGCTCTGCGGCACACAACTCGCTCCATCGTCATCACAAACAATACTCTCAGGCAGGTTGAGAAAGAGAAGGACTGAGTCTGGGTATTCAGACAAATACACAACTGGGAATAAAAAGAAGAAAGCCTACCTCCTAGAAGAGGGAAAATCTCCTTCTCTCTGGACCTTCCTTAGATGTCAGTGGTCAGATGGACCTAGTCCTGCTCTCAGAATTAGGCCAAGTATGAATATTTCCTGGAAACTTTGTTACAACCTTAGAAGAAAGATCAGTGTTAAGAAAACAAGCAGTGTGTCTGTTCCCTTAAAGCTCGTTGTTAGTTTTCAAGACTCTGACCATGTAAGATCTACTTTTGCTATCTTCAAAGTGTGGCCATTGGGCACATAGTAATGGTTCTGCGAGCTCTCCAGCTGACTGATCTCAAAGCACCCCTGTTAACACGTTTAGCATCTGTCTCCCCTAACTGATCAAATTGCAACAAACTGTGCCCCTACCTTATGAAGGAAATGCTGTAATAGAGGAGAGAGAGTAACAGTCCATCATTTGAAAGCATCAGCAGAAGCCTCTGCATCAGGACCAGAGCTGACGTGCTTCCAGCCAGTGCTGTCATCAGCAGCTGGAACTGATTCAAATCCCAAACTGCAACCATGGCATTGAAACCAACACTATAAGTCAGTTATGGAAATTGACCTCCTTACCTGTCCTTGGTACAAAAGCATAGGTTGTACCTGCACCACTGTCATTCAAAGTGTAGAAACCATGGTGGTTTCCCCTCAGGAGTCAGGACTCCCCAGCCTACACTCACACACTGCTATAAGCTCCACCTGTATGTGCACATGTGTCAGCCCTTACCGAGGTTCACTAAGCCATCATCAGGCAGATGTTGTTTAGCCAGGTGTGCTTTTGCAGAGAGTACAGATGGACACTTCATGTTCCAAGTCAATGGAATGACTCAAAATAATTCTCTCCAAATATTAGTTCTTGCTGATTCTGTGTTAGCGACATCAGGCACTACTGCTTTATGATTAATCATAGAATCATTAGGGATTGCAAGGGACCTTGAAAGATCATCTAGTCCAACCCCCCAGAACTTCTCAAAAAAACCTCCAGTGTTGATTGTGTGCATTTTTTCCTGCAATAAAGAAAATGTAATAAAGAAAATTGCAAGAATAGATGTTCTCAGATGTCACACAAAAGGACTCTGATTGCCAAAATGACTCATTGTGATCTGCTAGCAAATACTTGCAAAATATTTGTGTAGAATGGAAGCAATTCAGCTGGAACCACACAGGAGCACCGCAGGCAGCTTGACCAAAATGAATAAAAACACAGTGACTTGTACTGGACATGAAAAGTCATTAGAAGACAACAATCTGGAACCAGTATAAATGCGCAAATAGGAATTGCGTAGATCTATGTACTTTTGGCTATGCTCATACCTTTTCAGGAGGTCCTGAACAGACGTTGTAGGACAAACTGGATTTTCCTACACCACTTCTTAGAGTTCTCAATGTGACTAAATCTCATTGAACATTCTTTACCATAATATCTCTATACAGATCAAGAACTCTGTAGATACTTCTCAGCTGACAGGTAGGTGAACACCATCATATATCACATCATTCAGTATATTGGTTGAAGATCCTGCTCTGGCAGGGGGATTGGACTAGATGACCTTTCGAGGTCCCTTCCAATCCCTAATGCTCTGTGATTCTGTGATTAATGCTAAAGGGAAAGTGTATAAGGCTGGATCAGAAAAGTTTGAATGGATGTGAAAAATACTGTTAAATCCCAAGAACCATGCTGCTTTCAGATGAGAATGGATGTCCAAAAGCAATCACATTGGTCAGTCTTCAAGTAGCAAGATGCTTTTGTTTGTATCTTACTTAGCAGCCTAGATAGATAGCATCTGGAATATTGTGTCCAGTCATTGGGCCCTTGGTACAAGGACAGAACTGCTGGAGAGAGACCAGAGCAGAGCCACAGAGATGAAAGGAGCAGAACACCTCCCTGCTGAGGAAAGGCTGAGGGAGCTGGGTCCCTTTAGCTTAGAGAAAAGGAGACTCAGGGGTGACTTCATTAATGTCTATAAATTTGTGAAGGGTGGGTGTCAGGAGGATGGAGTGAGGGTCTGCTCAATGCCATCTAGTGATAGGACAAGGGGCAATGGGTGTGAGCTGGAACATAGAAGGTTCCACATCAATATCAGAAGGAACTTCTTTACAGTGAGGGTGACAGGCGCTGGAACAGGCTGCCCAGATGGGGTTTTGTGGTGTTTCCTTCTCTGGAGAAGTTTAAAATCCACCTGGATATGTTCCTGTGTGACTTAGTCTAGGTGATCCTGCTGTTGCAGGGGGAATGGATTAGACAATCTTTTGAGGTCCCTACCAATGCCTAACGTCTAGTTCTCTTTCATTAATTACATTTTACCACAAAAGTCAATTCATAAAATATAACTAACTAAATACATACATCAATAAATATATAGCCACAGTGGTTATGGCAGGTGATGGACTGACAGTTGTACAAAAAGAGATGCTTTTTTTCTTCTACTGAAAATAAAGCACTAGTTGTTTCTGCTTCCTTTACATTTCTTTTTGCTCTTTTCTGAGCTGGCCTTTGTTCTTAAATAAGAGTGAGCTGCAAGATAAGGCTATATTTTCAAACATAAAAGGCTTTCACTTATCTCAGTTCCTGATACACTGCTTTAGCTGCCTTTTCTATTTGAAAGAAAAATAAAAAGGATTCGAACTTTTAAATTACTAGAATTTGAGATAAAATATCGCAGGGCTGACAGACAACAGAACAAATATATTTCAGTTGGTCTAACTGTATCTCAGCGTGCTCAGACGTACAAAAACACAGCATCAGTCTGACTTTCTGTCCCTTATGTGCAAAAAGTTCTGACAGCCACAGGAACCTTTGGTAAAATGAACTGACTTGTAAAAGACATTTTTTGAAGAGATCGTATTTTGCTTGGTTTGTGAAGTCAGGAAGGATATGGAAAGACTTGGTTTTTTTTCCCCCCCTGGAGTGTTACGAAATAACAAACAAACCAACCAAAACGTAACAGAATTATGACTTTATCTCATTAGCTGAGAAAGTAGCTCCAGCCCAAATCGATATGCACCTGCCAAAATAGTTGTCTCTTTCTGCTCTAACACTCTACTACAGTGGAGATGAGCAATCTTTTAAGTAGCCCTCATGGCACTTAAACTTGAACAGCTGCTGCAACCCCAAGGTATCAATCTTTGCTTCTTTCAACCTGGTTATTAATAAGAATTCTCAGGCTAAACACAATATTGTAAAATTTCACAGGATCTGAAGACAGACAATCAGTTTACAAACACAAAATGAGAGTAGAGGTCATAGGTGTCACTAAAAAAGTTGAATGAAAATTAATTGAGGGTCAGGAAGATCAGACGGACGAGCTTCATATTCTCTTTAACCAGACATAGGGGTTAGCCTTTATCAAGCAGGGCTAAAAGGGATTAGATGCGCTGGTAGTGTGGCCAAGACGATGCAGGTCTTCCTCTTGTGACAGATTCTTGGGATTTACCTTATGTGCAGAATTTTTCTCCAGATAAACTTTGTTAAAAAAAACAGTCCTACAGTTCAATCCTGTCAATCACAACAATACAGGTCCAATTGTACTGCAGCCAAGAATGAGCATTGAGTTCTCCGTGTGCTCTTGTCCATCCATACAACCTCCAAAGAAGTTTAAAGGAAACACCTTGAGACTTGTGTGGATTTCTATTAACTCTGCACTGTGAATTGACAGGGTGCTGGTGAAAGACAAACATAAGCAGGGAAAACATGAGCTCTGCTCCACACAAGAGCTCTTTCTGACGGTTTGTAACATCAACTTGAAGTAGCCTGATACTGCTCTCACGACCTTCACCTCCAAAAAATTACAAGCATTTTGAGACTTTGTTCACTGGGTGAGGGCTTGCTTGGTCTTGTCCTTGCAATGTCCTCCACATTGTCATTCTGAGAACTAGTCAGGAATGCTGGAGACATGCTTATTGCCATTTCTTGACCTGAATTTCTGCTGGCTTCAATTTCCTAATCTACACCCAGATCTAGCTCACAACTGTGCTAAATCACAGATTAGCGATAAGATCTACAGTTAACAAGATCTTTGAGCTGGCACCCAAATTCCACACCCATGTTAGCCAAAATTCAATTTTGCAAGAGGGCAAAGGACATATTTGCCCTTTTTTTGCCCCAGAGGTAAAGAAAAATTATAAAGAAATAAAGCTTCTAATTCTCATTTGTATAACACTTGAACTCATTTATTTCTGTCCTGTGCCTGCTTGCTATTAAAAACTAAATTAAGAAAAATAATCAGCTAAAACATATAGTTCTTTTAGCAGAGAAAAAATAAGTAAAGTTGGTATTGTATTTGCTAGTGAAGGTATCACCCCAGAATCCATTACATCATTCTATATCACAGAATCATAGAACATTAGGGACTGGAAGGGACCTTGAAAGATCACCCAGTCCAATCCCCCTGCCACAGCAGGACCACCTAGAGCAAGTTGCACAGGAACTGGTCCAGGTGGGTATTGAACGTATCCAAAGAAGAAGATGCCACAAACTCCCTGGGTAGCCCCTTCCAGTTCTCTGTCACCCTCACTGGGATTAAGTTCCTTCTGATACTGATGTGTTCAATATTGATGTATTCAATTCCTATGTTCTAGCTCACACCCATTGCCCCTTGTCCTATAATTAGATGACACTGAGAAGAGCCTCACTCCATCCTCCCGACACCCACCCTTCACATTTTTATAAACATTAATGAGGTCACCCCTCAGTTGCCTTTTCTCCAAGCTGAAGAGACCCAGCTCCCTCAGCCTCTCCTCAGCAGGGAGATGCTCCACTCCCTTCATCATCTTAGTGGTTTTGTGCTGGACTCTCTCTGTGTTCTTCTTGAACTGAGGGGTCCAGAACAGGACACAATATTCCATATGTGATCTAAGCAGGGCAGAGAAGAGGGGGAGGAGAACCTCTCTTGATCTACTAACCACCCTCATTCTGGTCCACCCCAGGATGCCACTGGCCTTCTTGGCCAGAAAAGCACATTGCTGTCTCATGGTCATGCTGCTCGACCAGGACTCACAGGTCCCTTTCTCCTATGCTGTTCTCCAACAGGTCGGTATCATTGTATGTCGTGTTTGGTTTATTTTTCACAGTATCTTTCTTTTGAATTTTCTTTCTATCTTAAACAAAACCATTCCAAAGGAGCATATGGGAGAAAGACTGTGGCCATATACGCTCTAAAGCCAAGAATAGGCAAGATGCAAGAGATCACAATGAAAAGTAAACTTGCATGGAAAGAAAACCAACATTAGAGTCATAGGATTGTTAAAGTTAGAAGAGACATCCAAGATCATTGAGTACAACAGTCAAACCAATCCCATTCTCCTACTAAAGCACATTCCTGAGTGCCTTATCTACATTAATTCTGAATGCATCCAAGGATGGTGATGCCACCACCACCCTGGACAGCCTGTTCCAAACCCTGACCATGTTTTTAGAATCATAGAATCATTAGGAATTGGAAGGGACTTTGAAAGATCATCTAGTCCAATCCCCCTTCCAGAGCAGGACCACCTAGACCAAGTTGCACAGGAACTTTACCAAAGAAATATTTCCTAATGTCTGAACTAAACCTCCAACTGCACAACTTGAAGCCATTTCCTCTTGTTCTGGCACTTGTTACTTAAGAGAAAATAATAACTCCCATCTCTTTACAACCTCCTTTCAGGTAAAGGATGATAAAGCCTTTCCTCAACCTCCTTTTCTCCAGACTAAGCCATCAAGTCATTCTGGTTTTGGAGTTTGACGCTCGGATGGTCTGGAATAAAAAGTGTTTGGTAATGGAAGAATATTGTCCAATTCTATAACACTTCTGCAGCACTTAGAGCTATTCTTTCTTTACACATATATGTGCACACACACATATAAAAAGCTGTTATCTTGTCAGTGGCCTGGTAAAACAAAGTCCAACACCAGACCCAGTTGCTCTTGTCGGAAGATGACAGGCTGCGAGTGCTTCAGCCAGTAAGCGTCAAAATGTTCCAGGAATCCATAGATAAAAGTGCTTTGATTTTACAGCAATTTAACTTACGGGAAAATCCTAGCTTAGGGTGCAGCCAGGCTCTCTAGACTTTAATTCTACTACTGCTCTTTTCTACTGCCTGCACACCTCAAAGGCAGTAAATTCATCTTATGTTTCAGCAGATAATGGCCGAGAGTCTCCTTTCAAAAAGTTTTCCAGAGCAGCCTGCAGGAAGAAACAAGAACTCTTGTGCAGCAAGAAACAAGAACCCTGACGCAGGGAGAAGCAAGAACTCCAACACGGTGAGAAACAGGAACTTTGATGCAGGAAGAAACAAGAATTCCCATGGGGGAATAAACAAGAACTCCCATGCGGGAAGAAACAGCAGACACCAGAGAGCTGGAGGAAACAGCAGGGAAAAATCGCACTTGGAAATGTGAGGGAAAGGCAAGAACTCAGAGCACGGACTGGTAAATAGTAATGCAAAGCAAGCATTTTCCATGTTTAGAAGTGTAGATCCAGAACCAAGGAAAATATAAGCTTGGCCATGTAGGAGATACTTAAGATGACACCTGCCAAAGGCAGAAATTGGAGTGCAGTTGATCTCGGCGTATGTAGTAACCTCTCAACTGAAATTGAGAGTTAGAGGAGATCACCCACTGAGCATAGAGATGTGAACTCCGATGAACGGTGAGGGGCCTTTGCAAATGTGGTTGCCCAGGCTACAGAATCAATGAGGAACTCCTGGAAGAGTCTCCCTGTAGGAACAAACATGAATGGGGGGCATATTGTTTTGGGAGGGATGGAAGGTGATTCACAGCCCAGCACTTCTCAGCAGGTACTGAGAATTTGAGCCACCACAGAACATAGGAAACAGTCTCAGGGACAGCAGCATGTCCCATTTTTCTGTCGTTGAGGAGCTGACAGTTTCATATTTTAATGAACAATTTTGTGGCTGAGAAAATTAGTCAATCCACAGAATCACAGAACATTAGGGATTGGAAGGGACCTCGAAAGATCATCAGACTGGACATGGCACTTTATCACCATGTGACTCGGTCTTGGTCAAGCTGTCCCTTGTGATCACCTCTATCACACAATCTCCTGAAACTTCTGAGGTGCAAACCGGCAGACAGTAGCCTCGTGCTATACTCTGTGTTTTGAAGGCGGAAGTCACTGAGCCACGTCAACAGAAATCACAGCCAACATGAAAGCACCACCTTCACATTGTTTAGAGCAAGTGGTTTCCGCCACTTCACATATATGGAAGAAATGCCTTAGAGATGTCAAGCAGCCTCCTGACTTTTAAGGCAAAAATTGCTCTATGTGACTCAGGGGTGTTGCAGAAACGTAACTGAGTATTTTAGACATCGCCGTTTCAAGCGGCTGAGCAGCGCAGGCAGCTAGACAGCAGCACTACACTGCTGAATGGCATTATTGAGTCAAAATACAGAAAGTTAGGAATGACTCTCACACAAGCTGTTAAAGAAAGATGGTATGGGCAGATAGGTCCCCCCCAGCATTGCTTTTAGAGACCCAAATGAACATTTATAGTTTATCACCCCACGTTACACCACATGCATTATGTTGGCTTCTGTAAAGTCTGGAAGAACCCACTATAGCTAAGCAGAATTTAATCATTAGGAAAGTATTCAAGTCACTAAAAAGATCATCTGTGTCTTGGAAAACCTGATATGCGGAAAGAGGGGGAGAAACAACTATCTTTTGCTCATTAAATAACTGCTCTTATGTCGTCCTCTGAACTGAACACAGATACAAAGCAGTTAACGGAAAACGCATTTACATCAGATTCCAGGAACCGGGTTCTTTTCAGTATTCTGTGGTGGAAAACGAGGGCTTGGCTGCTTCCCAGGTTATTTGCTCTATGATAAATGTAGAGGTTTTACAAGCTCTGATGGATTGGGGATGGTCATTCCTGAGATATTTGGTCATCACTGAAACGATTGCACCACCAGCTAAGAAAATTGCATAATTGAGAGATCAGTGTAGAATTAGCGTGAAAAGTAGAATCTTAGGCACTTTTTAGAAGCAGTTAATAAGGTACTCAGTTCCATGGCTCCACAAGGTGTCTTGGTAATAACAGGGGCACATTTTCTGATCAGTTGCTTTTCAAGCTGAGCTGTAAGTTGCTGTGCTTGAGGCAGACTAAACTGACTGAATCCTTACAGTCAACACTACTTCCAAGGTTTTATTCACACCTCTCTCTGTCCCTGATACCTTAATCTTTCACAACGAGCTTAAATAGCTTCCCTTGGCATTAAGAGACGGAGGGATATTATTTTAGCTTCATGATTTCCAGGTTTAATATTACTCAGTGCTTCCAGATCTCTGTGCAATGCGATAGAAATGGGGCAGTTCATAGGGGAACGGGAATTCTTTAATTCTCCTTTTACGCTGATATCTGTCCAAATGTTCCCCTGTTTTTCTGACAGAGATGCAGACAGAAAACACCAGTTGAAATGACATTTCCTTCGGAAAACTTCAGCCTCTTTATCTCCCACTGAGTGAGTCACTTTTGCACAAGAATGGTTGTGTTTTCTCTGTAAGCATTAAGGCTCCACGATCCTATCACAGTGGAAATTCATAGAGGAAATAAGGCACCCTAGGAGAGAGGTTTGCAGTGGAGATGGCATGTCTTCAGAGGAATAGTTTTCAAGATGCTGGCTGATCCCAGAACCACATGAAGTGAAAGGCTCCTTTGCTGAGTCATGACCATAATACAACCTAAAGCCCTGCACAGAGAAGGCAGGTTTTTGCTTGGTGGATTGTCAGGGGGTTTTTTTCAAGTAAATTTAATAGATAGATCCTATAGCCAGCCAGAGTTCAAGTGGGCTTGAAGTGTTTCAGCCTGTGTCTTAGTGGGTTTTACAGGAAAAAAGTCCTAGTCTAGTCAAAACAGAATAGAAAATATGTGACTGGTGCTTATTTTAAAATCCATGAAATTGGAAAGCTCTTGTTTCTACCTGTAATGAAGTCTAGTCACCCCTACTGTTTCGGACACAGTTTCAGTCTAGCCAAAGAAGGTAAAAGTATGTCAGGCATCCATGCAACTTGGATTATCATCTTATGGCAGCATAGCTGACATAACTAAATTAATTTGACTTAAGAAATCAGAGAAGTCTTGAACTGCTGTCTTGTAGATGACAAACTGCTGCCTTATCAGCTAAGCTACTCAGGTCCGGTCCACAGGACTCTCAAGTGTGATTTCAACTAAGTGATGTGTCGCTGAGTCCAATGTCAAATGAATCTATCACATTACAACCTATTCCAATTAAAGGAAAAGAAGATTAATGAATGGATTCTTAAAAGTAGATTTTAATAGATTTTTAGTAGTTATTTACAAGTAGCACATGGTAGGTTAGTGCTCAGCATTTTTCTGTCAAAGTACTTTTATCATTATTTCCTTCAGCTGAAGTCAATATCTTTTATTTATTTCTTTTTTACATGTTAGATGCAGATAGGACAGACTACTATTTTTTCTTGCAAAAATAAACTGCAGCTCCACATATAAGCCTCCTCATTTATTTTGCTGGTTCAATTAGAGCAATAATATGATTCTATGAATAATGTCCAAATTGCACCAACCTAATCCCACATAAAAACTTGGTATTTCCAATTGGTTGGCCATTGGCCAAATTATACAACATTCAGCTCTTTGAACATTTTTCATGTAGGTGAGTAATCCATACGGAGACTATTTCAATATGTCTTTGAAATATGTTCTTCTATGTAAAAGAACATATCCTTCCAAAGGTCTAATTGTACAGGAAAACAAAGGACTCAAGTGAAAAAACAAACCTGCTTGAAACCCCTTCCCTTGGGATTTCCCCTTTTTGGATTTGTAATGACTTCTATCACTTGATGGTGCCAACAGCTGTGCTTTGAAGAAAGTGACCTGTAAATGCAATACACATCCTGGTCTGCTGAATGCTGGTCATCTAGATAAAGTCGTTGCCCAGACACTATGGCTCAAACCACCTTTTAGCATGAGAACGAAAGATTTTCTTCACCCAGAAATGCTTGTTAAAACTGTACGTAGCCTACTTTGTATTGTTAGATCTTTTCAGCGCTAAATCCCAAACTCCCCTCTTTGACATCAAAAATTGTATTTGAAATGACCTCAATCCTCCTCCCAAAGGGTAAAGACACTGGGAATCACACTTCCCACTGGAAGTTACTGGAGTTATGCATCTCTGTCAAACTCGGCACTGAAAAATGGGCTCCCAAGTTACTTGAGCAGGTATTTAGAGCCAGGTGCAAGAATTTAAAGCTTCCAGCTGCCTCAGGAGTCTTAATTATCAAATTGTGGGTCTTAGTTCCATAACAGTCTAAGATGACTTTTAGTCCCATCATAGTTCAATGCATAAGAGATGTATCATGAGTTATGACACCCACGCAAGGAAAATAACTTACCCACTTTGAAAATATATGAATGAACGGCTGTAACGGAAATCCCTTGCCCTTGGAGCACAAGCTAATATCAGATTTTAGGAAAAAAGAATTGTCAAAAGAAATAGCTTTGTCTTCACATTACATAGGGATAAAATCAATCACTGGTCTAGGTGATCCTGCTCTGGCAGGGGGATTGGACTAGATGATCTTTCGAGGTCCCTTCCAATCCCTAATGTGTTTCTGTGACTATTGGTTTTGTGGTTTGGGGTTTTGTTTTAATTTTAGCAAGCTAGCCACTATGTTTTCTAAATGACTAGGTATACTACAAATGGTTGTGAATCTTAAAGGCAAAGCGGAAATGCTGAGTCTCCTTCCATCTAAGATGGACACTGCAGGAGTATCTCACAGTGCCTGCTGAAAACATCTTGTTCCTAAGAAAACAAGGATTCGTCAAGCCTAATGATTTTTTTTTTTGTGAAGTAGAAATCTGGACCTAAACAAGGATAATTGTTTATTTACACGTGCATGCCAGGCATTTGCTCACTTGTAAGGCAGAGATGTAATTGATGGGTTCATGCGAATAAGGGATCAACTGTTTGTCTGTAGTTTATGCATTTTCTTTTTTCTTATTTTTTCTAAAACGTAGCAATATCCACACGTTTCCACACGCAGAAATGTGTTTTTGCTAAACTGATGACATCCCTCCTCGGAGTTCAGCACCATCTTTGACTCCTACCAATCTCCGACTGTTTGCAGAAGATTCTCATTAGAAAGACCCTCAACCATTTCTCTCCTCTGTCCAGAGGGAGCTCCGAGCAGACACTCTCACCCAAAAGTAACATCGACACATTAAGTTTCCTCAGTCACCTCCTCAGACTACTTAGCCTGGCTCCACCATGGCTGGGAGCCTTAATCAGATATCATACTAACGAATGCTCTGTCAGTAATGATGTCAGATGAATGGTGGTCACATGGCAACAGCCTCATTTGAAGCGAACAGTGCCACGCTTGTTTTCAGGCCACTTTATGACTAGGCTGAAAAATGACTTTGTTCACAGCAAAACACCGTTAACGTATGAGCTGTTACTGTAGGACTTTAGCACGTCTGCTCTTTCCTCAACTTTCTTTTAATATACCTGCCTGGACAAACAGCAGAAAAGTCATGAAGCCCCGCGTGTTCTCAAATGCATCAACCAGTGCACAAGCCAACCAGACAGAAACCTCTCAATCCTTCCTGGCATTTTAAATCCTCAAAGAACGAGCAAACATTGTTATTAGAGAAAATATACAAAGAAGAAAATATATTCACTTTGCATTCTGATCTGGCTGGTGCCAGCTTTTCACGTTTGGAAAACAGAGTCAGTTCTTCTGCATGTTTTTCCCCTTCTCTGACAAGATACTACAGGGGACAGGGTAATGGGAATGAGGAGGGAAGCATTTCACCCTCTGGCTCCACTCACACTGCGACAAAATAGGAGCCCTAGAGCATTTGAATTGCCTTTTCCTCCCTGGCTTCTCAGGTAAAAAAGGGTAGCACATTTTCACCATCACTAAGACTCCTATTCCCAGGATGGGATCACAGACAAATATGACTTTTTCCGTGGAAGAATCCCTTATTTCTCAGGGAATACCATGCAGCTTAGAAGTAACCTCTGGCAACAAGGCAGAGCAGCTTTGTGAAAAATCAAAGTCTAAATAACTTGCAAGAGAAGAGGGATGTGGAGCTGCTGGAGGGAGTCCAGCGTAGAGCAACAAGGATGATGAAGGAAGTGGAGCACCTCCCTTATGAGGAGAGGCTGAGGGAGCTGGGTCTCTTGAGCTTGGAGGAGACTGAGGGGTGACCTCACTAATGTCTACAAATATGTGAAGGGTGGGTGTCAGGAGGATGGAGCCAGGCTCTGTTCAGGGGAGTTCAGTGACAGGACGAGGGGTAATAGGTGTCAGCTGGAACATAGGAGGTTCCATATAAATATGAGAAGGAACTTCTTCACAGTGAGGGTGACAGAGCACTGGAACAGGCTGCATAGGGGGGTTGTAGAGTCTCTTTCACTGAAGAGGTTTAAAACCTGCCTGGATATGTTCCTGTGTGGCTTGGTCTCTGTGATCCTGCTCTGGCAGGGGGACTGGACTAGATGATCTTTCAAGGTCCCTTCCAATCCCTAATGATTCTTTGATTCTCTAATAAATACAGAATTCTGCTACCAGAAATTACAGTCATGGAGAAAAAATTGTAAGTAGCCACCTTCTGAGGCAGGCAGCTACATTTCCCTGTTACTCAGTCCACAGTTGTGAGATAACAGGCTGCTGCTGTTGAAGGTAAAACCCCCTTTGCAGTCTCCAGCTGTTCCTCCTCCAGCCCCCACCTAGTAGATGAGGGGTGCGGCTGCAGGACAAGCTGGCATGTGGCAGCACAACTCTGCGAGTGCTCGTGCCTCTGATCAAGTCATGGGTGCCGGGAGAGCAGATTCTTTTTGCCAGAGAGGCAGGGAGAGCAGGAGTGCTTCTCACTGACATCAGAGATTCATGCGGTTTAGATCCGTCACGAAGCTCTGGTCTGGGCTTTTAGCGAGAGCCTGAAAGCCAGACAGGGTCACAGACCTCTCTGTTTGGTCTGTAGTGCTTTTTTCATTTCAACTTTCTGACCAGGAAGGTTAAAAATTAGTGTGTTTATCCAACCGGGGAGCGGGAATAACGGCAAAGATAACAGAGAGAAGCAAGCTTACAGCGCTCTGAATTTAAAGCGCTGAGTGTTCAGCAAAACATAATAAAAATACTTCAGTAAAACTGTCTCATGGGTGATTTTGTGGAAATTGGGAGTAAACAAGCAGAAAGCAAGAAAAAGCATTCAGATGTTTGCTGAGAGTGATTCAACTGTTTCTAAGTACTACTATGAAAAGACAGGAGCTATGAATGCACCCTAAAGCATGTTCCACCCATGAGGGAGGACTACCAGGACATTAACCAGTTCATAAACCTAGATCCGTGTTAGCATAGTCTTTGGACCAGCACAACAGCCCAAAATATCTGTCTTCTAAACTCTGAAGTGCCAACTAACTGTAGTGGATTCTGGACACGAGCTCGTATCGTTCACACAGCTCAGCCTTTAGTGCTGCTATTATTTTCTGTTGCCTTCTGGCACCGCTCAGTGTGTTCCAAAAGAATGACTTCTCTGTCCATTGGCATATACAGGGGAAGGAAAAGAACCCAGACTCTCTGCGCTGGAAAGTAACATACATGCTTCTTACCTTCCTCTTTCAGCTCCTCTGAAGCATAAATAGCCCTCCAAAAGGTGCACTCAATTCATTTTCCTGGCAAAATTTTCTGTATTTTAACTGCGTGTTTGATTTCAATTCACATTTTTATCTTTTTCTTACATATCATGACCAAATGAGGAAAGGCTGAGGGATCCAGGTCCCTTGAGTTTGGAGAAGAGGAGGCTGATGGATGACTTCATTAATGTTGATAAATATGTGAAGGATGGGTCAGGAGGGTGGAGCTAGGCTCTTTTCAGTGTCATCTAATGATAGAAGGAGGGGCAATGGGTGTAAGCTGGAACAGAGGAGGTTCCATATAAATATAGAAGGATTTTCTGTACAGTGAGGGTGATAGAGCACTGGAACAGGTTGCCCAGGGTAGTTGTGGAGTCTCTTTCACTATAGATGTTTTAAACCTACCTGGATATGCTCCTGTGCGACTTGGTCTAGGTGATCCTGCTGTGTCAGGGAGATTGAACTGGATGATTTTTCAAGGTGTCTTCCAATCCCCAATGTTCTGCAGTTCTGTGTGATTCTGTGAGCTTTGAAATGTTGTGATCCAGCTCTAAGAGAAGGTAGATCACTTGCAGCACTTATAAGGTTTGTTTGGAGAGTATTCTCACAGATGCCTAAAAGCGGTAGAACACTGGTGGCTCTTTGTTTGAAGCTAAAACGTCAGCATCTTCTAAATAAAATACTTTTGTCATCAGTTTTGGATCTTAACTCCAAAACTTGGTTCTATCCTGTAAAATGAATGAAAGGAGCTACTTTTGATCAAATAAAAGGCAAGAATAACCACCTAAGGAGCCTTTAACAGGTTTTAAATTAGGTTTGTGCTCACACAGTGACTATATTTCGGTTAAAAATTCATAGAATGGTCGTGATTAAGGTGAGCATTACTAGATGTATGTTTTGTGTAATCATCAGCTGTCCCCCTTGAGCAGAACACCGTATTCAAATTGCTTTTTAATGGAAGAATACTGTGCAAAGACCGAAATAGAAACTGCTAAAACAAACAAGATAATTATCTAAATTTTATAATACTGCTCATAAAATGTCTGCCTTTTCCCTTTATGAGCTTGATAGATTAAATTTAGGGCAGATGTTTCACATAATGTACTCAGAAAAGAGGAAAATTATTTTTTAAAAAAACCATAAAACCTACAAAAACACAAACGAAACTAATCAAAAGCACCGGCAGGCTACGAGTTTAAAGGAAATGTTCGTTACCCCTGAAGCTACGGATAAGGATGCTCAAGAGATAAAACTATCTCTCACATACATTTTGTAGTATAAGATATCCTTTTGACAAGCAGAGGCCCCTCTAAATTTAGGGTGCACCAGGTAGCTCTGGCTACTATCCCAAAGACAAACTTGGAGAAACCCAAGCCCTACTCCCTGGTGCACAGAAGCCAATCTGCGGTATCTTAATTGAATTACACAGGTACGTGCTGTAAAGTGGATGCTGTGGAAGAGTACCAGGTAGAAGCATCTCTTGTTATCAGTTTGAGCACCATAAAGAAGGAAAAGGAACAGGCACCATGTCTTTAATATTTCAAAGAAAAACAACCTCTCCACTGTCAAAAGAGACCAAAATCAAGTTGGTTTTGGGTTTGTTTTTTCAAATGGAACAAGTACATGGCCAGACAGACAAAGGGATGTAGACACAGTTTTCCAGACATTAGAAGATTTTGTCCTGAAGCCTCAGAAGTGTCTATGCCACAAAACCTTTAGGACCATCCAGTTCTGCTACAGAAACCCCAGGAAAAATATGTATTGTGCTGTGGCATGTTATACACTCTCTCAACCCCAAGCTGTCTCTCAGCTCAGACACTTTATCTAGCTTTGTGTTTCAGGTTGGGAAAGCAGACCATCCAGCAGTGCCATCAGCTGAAGGTCTGTCAGGGGCATGTGCCATCACAGGTTCTCTGACAGCTAGTTGCTGCGTGAGGTGAAGGGATCTAAGTTTTGGAGTGCGAGAGGTTTCAAATGCAGGAGGTAATAGAGGTATGCTTGTGAAGTAAAGAATCCCCAGTATGTGTCCTTGTAGACTTTATTCTTGCACTTGGTGAGGGCAGGAAAAGGAACTGAACCACTAAATTCATGAATCACAGAACATTATGGATTGGAAGGGACTTCGAAAGATCATCTAGTCCAATCCCCCTGCCACAGCAGGACCACCAGAGCAAGTTGCACAGGAACATATCCAGTCGGGTTTTAAATGTCTCCAGAGAAGGAGATTCCACAACTGTGAATATTCCACAACTGAGATTCCCTCACTGTGAAGAAGTTCCTTCTCATATTTATGTGGAACCCCCCATGTTCCAGCTCACACCACTGCCCCTTGTCCTATCATTAGATGACACTGAGCAGAGCCTCACTCCATCCTCCTGACACCTACCCTTCACGTGTTTATAGACATTAATGAGGTCACCCCTCAGTTTCCTCTTCTCCAAGCTCAAGAGACCCAGCTCCCTCAGCCTTTCCTCATCAGGGAGATGCTCCACTTCCTTCATCATCTTTATGGCTCTGCAGTGGACTCCCTCCAGCAGCTCTGTGTCCTTCTTGAACTGAGGGGCCCAGAACTGGACATGACACTCCAGAAGGTTCCTTGGTTATATACAGGGCTGGCAGTGGTGAATAAATTCATTAGCAGACAAAAATCACAAGAACACTAGATGATCTTTCGAGGTCCCTTCCAATCCCTAATGTTCCATGACTTTGTAATAATTCCCCGAGTGTATTTCACTTACAAGACTATGAGCAAGTAGGAAGATCAGGAATCCGTGTACCTGTTATCCTTATATGTAAATTGAAAAGATGAAATCAAAGCATCTGTCACATGTACAAACCGTGGGAACAAGGTCTAGACATAAAGGACAAATCCAGCTACCGTGTTGGCAGCAGTCATGCGATTCAGGGTCAGAAGAGACAAATACACGTTCCAAGCCAAGCTACACACTTTAAAATACCCTAGACAACAAGCACAAAACAGTTTCTGAGTCCCTGAAGTTCAGAAGAACAGGGGTGCTGGGGTTCTTCCAGCCCAAATCACAGTCAGCATCTCGATAGCCAATCAGCTAGAGAACAAATCCTGCTGCTGCTGGATCTGAGCAGTTTTTGTGCAGCAGCTGGGCTTTCCTTTCCAAGAGCTTACCCACTGGCATGTTGCTCCCACTGGCAACACATCACAGGCTGGTTTTGTCAGGGTGATAAAGAGGATTTGGCACTGGCAGCACATACTGTGTGTGAGATACCAAACGAAAGCAGCGACGGATGAAAGCTACCAAGTGTTGCTCAGCCATCCTGCGCCTGGTCTGAGAAAGACCAGCAAGCTGCAAGCAGAGGAGCAAAAAGCTGCTGTGTCTTAGATTCGTGGGGTAGTAGAAGCAGAGTCAATGAAGTAAAATGTGCCTATAAGTAAAGTGAAGTACAATTCCTGCCCTGATGAGCAGAGGTCTTTTAAAGGCCAATCTCTGCCCTTTGAATATCAAAGACAGTGTTTTAAAATGTGTCACAATAATAATAAAAGCTGTGGGCCAATTCCTTCTCTTTCAGAACTCAGGTTACAGCAGTGCAGGGGGAACCATATAAACTGTTTATCATGGGTAGTATTAATGTACAGACGGGCTCAAATACCTCATTTGAGGAAGGAGAATAAACAAGTCTCCTTTGATGTGGCGCAAACACATGATCTTGAGTAGATATGGCTGAGGCTCAAAACAAAGCTGCAGAAATGGTCAGCCTAGTTCATATGTCAGTCCTTCCATGGGCCATAAATAATCTTCAAAGAGCTATAAAAACAGGCAGCAGACACCAAATGCATGCGGTCTCAGAGAAGGCGCATCACCACCTTTCCGCTGAGCAGAAAGCGCAGGGAGCCACTTGGTCTCACACGTGAGCGTGCGCGTGAGCCCTCCCGCAAGAATGTTTCCACAGTTTAGTAGGAACTGGCGCTAAAGCTTCTTAAACGTTTTCTTTTCACGATTGTTAGCACTAAAAAGAACAGTTGTGGTGCATGGTCACCAAGCAAGAAGAGTGAAAATACTTTTACAGTGAATATAAACAGTTTTGTGGAGTATCAGAGAGCAAGAGGAAGCTGCAAATGTGGAGCACCAGCAGCTGTTCTGGAGCAAGGCAGCTGCTCCAGATCTAGCCAAGTAGCAAACAGTATTTGGGCAAACAAGTGGCTGTGGGCTGTGTAATGGAATAGAGCAACTTTTTGACTGTCTTGACTCATAAATATATGGGAGGACCTACTTCTGTCTTTTTATTTCATAGAAATAAAAAGAAATATTTCATAGAGATAAAAAGTCACCCAGAAGTGTTCCTGGGTAACCACTGGAAAAATGAATAGAGCAGCTTTTTGACTGTCTTGACTCATAAATGGATGGGAGGACCTACTTCTGTCTTTTTATTTCATAAAAAAATTATTTCATAGAAATAAAAAGAAGTATTTCCTAGAAATATCCCTATTTCATAGAAATAAAAAGTCACCCATAAGTCTGAGTAACGACTTGAAAAATACCACTGGATTCCTTTCAGTGCCACTGACATTTTCTCCCCAATGCGTTTCTCAATGAACATTCACTTTACTGGTAAGGAGAGAAGCTGATTCTAAGACGAGCATTTGTTCTGACACAAATAAGTAACAGAAATGCTAAAACAACTGTGTGTTCAGGCAAATTGATCCATGACCACTGAAAATATAGAATCACTAGAATAATTGAATCATTAGGGATTGGAAGGGACCTCAAAAGATCATCTAGTCCAATTCACACAAAATATTGTTTGCAGAATGCTTTCAGAAAATATCTGTGAAAGTAAATACACTGGAGATCAGCCAGGATGGCTCATGAGAAACTTGTCTACGTTATTGATCCTGCTGTGGCAGGGGGATTGGACTAGATGATATTTCCAGGTCCCTTCCAATCTCTAATGATTCTATGATTCCATGATATATAATATATAATAAATATAATAGGTAATAAATGTAATAGATTATATACAATCTTATAATAGAGTCCATTTGTAAAACTTCATACCCAGCTCCAGTTTAGCAATTTATTAGGCTGTTATGCTGCAGCCGAGGCTGCTCGCCCAGCAAGTAGTCGTTCCTTCCTTTGGGATTGCTGGAGTGACAGTTCATTGCCAACAGCATGTTTTTGTCGTCACCAATGACTACGCTTTGTTGTTACCCTCAGAAACATATCTGGGCGCAAGCAGTGCCACTGGTTTCACTGGTGCATTGTGACTTGCTGGTATTCACCCTGGGTGCCAGGCAGTGTCCGTGTGCCCCTGCTCGGAAGGAAGGACTACAGTTGCTCTAAGGCCCAGGCTTTGTGGCTTCTACTCACCAGTGGGTTTCCATAAATGATTCTGTTTGCCTACCAGTAGATTTCTTTCCATGACAAAAGTCAAGCGTTTATATGTTCTCCAGGCAGCTGCTCTATACAATTTATTGTGGAAGACAATCCCAGCAGCAGCAGCAAAGCTGCCCTAGAAGTAATACAACCATACTAGTGGGAAGGAAAGTGAATGTTTAACTTCAATCAGCTGTAGAGAACAGGCACAACAGTGACTTTGTCTCCTTCCTGCAACACAGTGGTGCATAGAGAAGTTCAGCTGGTGCTTTGGCTGGGGTGAAAGAAGAGGTGCAGTGTTCTAAGTGCATCATGAGTACAGGTACCCAGAGCATCCCCCAGTACGACTATAAAGAAAACAGTGCCCTTGAACCATACTCACTGACAAACCTCTGTGGGCTGAGGCTTTTGTCCTCCTTACTTTTGACTAGACAGAAAGGCTTCAAGGTCTGATTCATGGCTGCAGCCACTTTTACAGGAAAAATGCCTTTGTCTCTTTCATTTCTTTGTGCTGTTGGTTATGAGGGATGACCTCATTAATGTCTATAAATATGTGAATGGTGGGTGTCAGGAGGATGCAGCAAGGCTCCGCTCAGTGTAATCTAGTGATAGGATGAGGGGCAGTGGGTGTCAGCTGGAACATAGGTGGTTCAACATAAATATCAGAAGGAACTTCTTCCCAGTGAGGGTGATGGAGCATTGGAACAGGCTGCCCTTGATCACAGAATCACAGAATATTGGGGATTGGAAAGGACCTCCAAATGTCATCCGGTCCAATCTGAAAGGTCTCTTCCGACAAAAGAGATTCTGTGATCCTTTGATTCTGTGAAAGATTAAAACTCTCACTGCTGTGTAGCAGGAGGCTCCATATAAGTATCAGAAGAAACTTCTTCCCATTGAGAGTGACAGAGCACTGGAAGGGGCTGCCCAGGGGGGTTGTGGAGTCTTCTTCACTGGAGATGTTTAAAACCCAACTGGATGCATTTCTGTGTGACTTGGTCTAGGGGATCCTGCTGTGTCAGGGGGATTGGACTAGATGATCCTTTGAGGTCCCTTCCAATCCCTAATGATTCTATGATTCTATGATTCAGAGTGTGTGTATATAATAAGGTGTATGAGGCCATTACGACAGTGTTTGTTGTGGAAATAATGCCGTCATACAAAAGACACCCTGCTCAAAATAAAACATAAGATAAATAAAGGAAGCTATAAAATGCTCTGCTGGGCCTGCTTCTGCACCTATTTAAAGTCAGTGGCAAAGTTCCCACTGACCTCAAGCAGGAACTAAGTTCTTTTTCTCTTTCTAATTTTGTTTAGAAAGAAATTCAGTGACAGACTTGAAGAGTAAGATGAACTACTTGGAGAGGAGGAGAGAAAGAGGAATAAAGGAAAAGAAATCAGAATGGGATGAAGGAAAGGGCTGTCTTTTTAACATTTTACATAGGATGTGACAAGAATTGCTTAGGGGTGGGGTATTTTGGGGATTATTTCCATCTTCTGGGAATACTGTGATATTTTAGTGTCCACATTTCTCTCCCAGCACTTTCGACTCTCTCCTTCTCTGGAGACGTTTAAAACTCACCTGGGTATGTTCCTGTGTGACTTGGTCTAGGCGGTCCTGCTCTGACAGGGGGATTGGACTGGATGATCTTTTGAGGTCCCTTCCAATCCCTAATGATTCTATGATGATTATTCTCTGTGGGCACTTCTACTGGCCCTACAAGAAAGGCACGCAGTGGCTCTCCTAACTGAAGAGGTGTTTTCCAATAAATGTGACGTGTAAAGTCTCACAGGGCTTTCGGAAGAACAATGCCCATGTCCAAAATGAGGGGGGGAATGGTGCATAACCATGCGTATAATTCACAGCTAGTGCATTGCCCTGGTAATGAACATTGCCAGGTTTTTCCTATCAAACAGGGGTACCTGAGGCTGATGGCATGAGAGAGCACGTTCACCGCTGACATAAATGGTAACCATGGCCACTTCAGTGCAGTTATCTCCAATAAAGCCAGGCATCACACTCACTTTGAAGTATGCAGCACATTTGAAACGATAGAAACAAGTCTAGGAAATGCTGAGTGCTTCTATGAAGTCTCTTTCAGGCTGGGGCTGTGTGTGTGTCCCTTCCCCAAAAGTGCTGGCTCGGTGCTGAGTAGTGCGGAGCGAGCCGGTCCTGAGTGTCCTGTTTACCCTCGCAATTAATGGAGCAGCATTCAGGGAGAGACACCAAAGAGCCTGTTGCACTTAAAGGGCTAAGGAGAGGTGATAACAGCCTTCCCTCTGTTAAGGCTGGCTGCCCAGCTTTACTGAAAATGTAGTGACAGATAAAACATAAATCAACATCCTTATCATCCTGGCTTCCTTGCCTGCCAAATGGGGGTTTAGTTTATCAGCGACCCACGGGCCCGCTGGCGGCCTTTACACTTACAGCTGGTAAGCGGGGTGGGATGGGGTGGGAGCTAAATGGCTGCTCTAAAACGCCTTGGTGTAAACAACCTGGGCAAGGACTTCCTTGAACTGCCAGTCACCTGAGTGCGATCCATCTCACTAAAGCGCCTGCCCCGAGCCGGGTAGCATGACCAGGAAAGAAAACAAATAAAAGACACCCAGCATGAACCAGCGCAGGAAAGATGAGAGAGGGCAGGAAATAAGGTGGGAAGGAAATCAAAGGCAGAAACCAAAGGTGAAGTCAAAGAAAAAGAGAAAGGCACAGCCAAAGGACGGATGCAAGAAGCAAGTGGAGGCAGATGGAAAGAATCATCGCACGGATGCTGAGGAGAAGAAAAGTTGTGAATGTTGGTGAATGTTCTACTTTCATTCAAAGTTTCCAAATTATTTCTGCTATAAGACACAAAATGAAATCGCAAAAAAATGACTGAATTTCCTCTAGCTGTGAAATATAGCCTGAAAAAGGCAAATTGTCTGTGACAACAGACACCAACGGCTGTGTAGCCAAATATGAATTTGTTCAAAGCACTAGCTAGGCTTTGTGGACAAAAAACTGCCTATGGACCCTGTTAGCATCTAACAGCATTCCGCATAGCAGAACCTACTCTGAGATTCATTGCATATCATTAAAAAGCCTCACAAAATTTAGAATTACATATCAGAAATTACTTCCCAATATTCTGAACCCCTAGCATTGAGTTAATCCAGATTATTTTAATTCATAGAATCGTAAGGGACTGGAAGGGACCTTGAAAGATCACCCAGTCCAATCCCCCCATCACAGCAGGACCACCTAGACCAACAACAGGGATTGCAGAAGGCACAAACTTTACGTCTTCAAAACCTTCATTAGAAACTGAATTTAAATGCATTAAAGGTAACCATAACCATAAACCAGTTTCACTTCATGCATGAATATGTCTCCCTGGATGTTTCACAACCAATATCAAATTAATATTATCAGTGTCAGGAGGATGGAGCCAGGCTCTTCTCAGTGCCATCCAGTGATAGGACAAGGGGCAATGGGTGTAAGCTGGAACATAGGAATGATCAAAACCTTTAGCCCACCACACTTTTCACAGCAGTTATATTCTCTACCTATGCACTGCCTACAATCTGCACCTTCACAAATGCTCTGGTAGGGATAATAGGAGGGTGGAGCCAGGCTCTTCTCAGTGTCATCTAGTGATAGGACAAGGGGCAATGGGTGTGAGCTGGAGGTTCCACATAAATGTGAGAAAGAACTTCTTCACTGTGAGGGTGACGGAACACTGGAAGGGGCTGCCCAGGGGTGTTGTGGAGTCTCCTTCTCAGGAGAGGTTTAAAACCCACCTGGATGTGTTCCTGTGTGACTTGGTCCAGGAGGTCCTGCTATGGTAGGAGGGTTGGACTGGATGATCTTTTGAGGTCCCTTCCAATCCCTAATGTTGTGTGATTCTGTGATTATCATCTAGGTCTGAAAACTGAATGTCAACTATCTAATATTATGAGTATGGGCTTCCATATGTGAACAAACAATTAATAGTTAGTTGGCTGATTTTAGCTGTTTCACATAAAAGATAATGAACGGAAAGGTTCTTTTAGAAAATGGCACATTTCCTGACTGAGTCAGAATTACACAATTCAAAGCTAATATTTAACCTTTGGAAAAGCCAACATTCCTTGGGCTGACGCAGAAGTTATGAGATAGATCTCTCCAGAAGGAGGGTAATTTCTGACGAATTACACTTTTACACAATCCTAACAGAAAGGCTCTAGGATACGAGATGGAAAACTCTGGAACAGGAAGGAGAAATTAGAGATACTTTAAAGAATGAATCTATTTAGAAGTAGTTTGAATTCTGCTACATATGCTGACAATAACACATACTCGTACTTGACTCTATTGTACTAGCTCACACCTTCATGGACAGATAACAACATACCTAGCCCATGGCATTTCAAAACAGAGGTTTTAAAAGCAAATAGCACTTTTACATGTTATAAAAGGAAAAGGAAGAGGACACTGTGTGAGACAGAATGCAGTTATCTGAACCTGTTCATATACTTAGACTGAGGTTGATAAGTATTGTTTTGAAGAAGCGGGATTGGGTGACAGAGCAATGGAATGGGCTGCCCAGGGGGGTTGTGGAGTCTCCTTCTCTGAATAGGTTTCAAACCCACCCGGACATGTTCCTGCGCGACTTGGTCTAGGTGATCCTGCTGTGGCAGGCAGATTGGACTGGACGATCTTTCAAGGTCCATTCCAATTGTTAATGTTCTGTGATTCTGTGAATTAACAGTGGAGATTTACTTCTTTTTCAGCTTGTTCCAGCTTACAACCATTGCCCCTCGTCCTAACACTAGATGACATTGAGAAAAGCCTGGCTCCATCCTCCTGACACCTACCCTTCACATATTTGTAGACATTAGAGAGGTCACCCCCCAGTCTCCTTTCTCCCAAGCTAAAGAGACCCAGCTCCCTCAGCCTCTTCTCATAAGAAGAAGCCTCTTCTCCACTTCCTTCATCATCCTTACTGCCCTACACTGGACTCCCTCCAGCAGCTCCTTGTCCTTCTTGTGTCCAGAACTGAACACAATACTCCAGATGTGGTCTCACCAGGGCAGAGTAGAGAGGGAGAAGAACCTCTCTCAATCTGCTAACCACCTCCCACTATTGTCTTTATTCTATGGAATGTCAAAGGATTAGACAGTCATGACATCAAATAAAGTTCTGGACTGCTAGCTATGAAAAGACAAGACTTTCTAGGATGCTTGGTTTCTGGTGATCAGGTCCAGGAAAAATAGCAGCTCTATTCAAAGCTCCTGCAGTGATTTTTGAACTTTGCCACAATTTGAAAATATCAGGAAGAGATTTGTTCCTGAGTGACTTCTCAAATTACTGAAGTAGATGACTGAGGATGGGGTTTTATAATTCCCGTCTTTGTACATGCTCATTTTCCTCCCATTCCATCTCAGACAAGACACGTTTCCAAACTGCTGCTATTTCAGGATGCGTCGAGGAAAATTCCAACCAAACGAAGACTATCAAAATAGCAGAAAGGAGAGAGGAGCAGGAAGGAAACAGCAAATGCTGGGAACACGACATCTGTGAAATGCACCAGCCATTCCAAGGCTGCAGTGAACTGTCGGTGCACATGCATGGAGGAAATCTCATTTTGGCGTTACAGAAGTGACCTTGCTTTGAACCAGGCCAATGTGATTACTTCTGAACTGAACGGAAAGTTAAGAAGTTTGGATTAAGTGTTTCACCAGTGCCAATGTCCCAGAACTTTCTCTGGCTCTACATTATCCTCTCCTATGTTTGTCAGCCGAATTTAATGTTCTCTTCTTTTTGTCTTCTGGTCTCTTTGACCTTAATGTGACATTTTAGTTGGATGATTAATTACTATTAAGCGGTGCTGCGTTTATTAAATGGGGTCCTTGTCTTCGTAAGAGCGGTTACAATGACACGATTCAGTTTGATAAGCTTAAATATACACAGTTGGACATGGTAATATCTAATTTATCAAGGTTCTTGTGGCTGGATTTTCTGCCACACAGCAAGAGAGGAGATGCAACTCCACAAAAAGCTTAATATTCCGAGCTCAAATGTTCTCAGTAAATTGCTCTTCTCGATCACGTAATCTTATTTCAGAGTTTGCAGGAGACAGCGAAGTTCCACACAAGCCTAAGTTGCCTTAATACTGGGCCTGAGGGTTCCTGATCATGAAAATAAAAGTTATGTGACAAGATTTGTATGTCTCTTTTCAGCAGACGACAGCTGACTTGCTTTGCCAGAAGCTTTCTTTCTGGGTTAATCAAATGAAAAGAAGAACAAATGTCACGAAAGGATGAAAGATTCATGGAGAAAGAAAAGGCCTGTGTATAGTTTGAACACCTAAGCGGAAAACAGATCATGGCTATTCAGTTTAGTCCGTGAGAGACTAGCAGCTAACACTGCCATAAACCAGGTTACTGTTCTCTCAGCAGCATTCTCACAACGTGACTTCATTCTTTGCTAACCTACCTGAGCTGATTTGGAACATCTTCTCTTTTCTTTTCTTGTCTTTGTTTTTTGTTTTTCTTTTCTTTTTTCCTCTTTTTTCTTTTTTTCATTTTTATTGCTTTTTTTTTCTAGTTTCTTTTCTCCTTTTCTCTTTTTTCTTTTTTCTTTTTTTCCTTTTTGTCTTTTTCTTTTGCTTTCTCCTTTCCCTTTCTTTCTCCTTTTCCTTTCCCTTTCTATTTCCTTCAATGCTGAACCATCAAAACAAACCTGGTTACAAGTAAGGTGTTGGTTTTTATCTACCACGTGCCTGACAGATCTGTAGACCTGAGGTGGAGGACAAGCTCTCAGTGCCTCAGGCACTCATGGGAAAGATAAGCAACAGTTGGCTCTGCTTTCTGCTTGGTTCTGAGGTCAATTCTTTTCTCCTTTCATTAAACAGCAATGGGGTCAGCAAGAGGAGGCACAGTAGCTGTTCTCAGGTTTTACTCTCAGTCCAAAATGTAAATCTGAGCTCCTGCATCTGCAGAGTCAGAGCCTGTCTTTACAGCCTTCTCCCTCTCCAAATAAAACAAAGTCAAAGAGGGCAGTCCTGCCACTCTGCTCTGGCGAAACATCACCTGGACTGCTGTACCCAGCTCTAGAGTCCTCAGCACAAGAAGAATGTAGAACTGCTGGAGCAGGTCCAGAGGAGGACCAGAAAAATTGCCAAAAGGATGGGACACTTCTCTGGCAAGGACAGGCTGAGAGAGGAGGGGTTGTTCAGCGTGAAGAACAGAAGGCTCCAGGGACACCTTGTTGCAGCCTCCCAGTAAGTAAAGGGGGCTCATAAGAAAGATGGAAAGAGTGTTTTCAGTAAGACCTAGGACAAGGGGTAATGGTTTTAAGATAAAAGAGGTTTAGATTAGGTATAAGGAAGGTATTTTTTTGCAATAAAAGTGGTGAAACACTGAAGCAGGTTGCCCAGAGAAGTGGTAGATGCCTCACACCTTGAAACATTCAAGGTCAGGCTGCACTGGGCTCTGGGCAACCTGATCTAGTTGAGTATATCCCTGCTCATTGCAGGGTGGGTGTGCGACTTTGTCAAGGTGATCCTGCTGTGACAGGGGGATTGGACCAGATGATCTTTCGAGGTCCCTTCCAATCCCTAATGATTCTGTGAGTCTATGATCATATGACTAGGTGACCTCTGAAAGTTCCTTCCAATACAAACCATTCTATTATCCTATCATTTAGACTTAACCCCCCACACAAGGAGAGAGTTAATCTTGTATGGTCTGCAGACACTGTACCATCTGGAGACACTGAAATAACCCTGCCCTGAGGCCAAACACCAGCAGTTAAAGTGAATCTAAATGAACCAAGAAAGGCCATAATCCTGACTCCCTCTAAAAGGATTACAGTGGTGTCTTGACTGCTGATGACAGTCTAATGATAAGATTGCATAAGAAAAACATTCTTACCATTCTCATTAAGGATTAAGTCACCACACTCCCTGCTGCTCCTGTGCAGAGTTGTTCACCTCCACCTTCCACTATGAGCAATGGGAAAAGAGGCACAGTTGTAATTTCTGTGGAATTGTCCAGAATCCTGTGGAATACAGGTAGGAGAAGGTATCAGATCTGTGCTTTAGCAGACTCAGAATGCTCAACTTTTGTAAGTGATGGGTGCTGGAGAAATGCCAGACACTTCTTGAGAATGTTTCCAGAAACTACTCAACAACAAAGACTGCAATTAATTCTAGGCTTGTAGAAAACACAAAAAAACCTCTGGAAAAGTGGATACTCCCTATCTTCCTTGCAGAATAGATTGTTTTATGTGTGTATGTAATTTAGAATCATAGAATCATTAGGGATTGGAAGGGACCTCGAAAGATCATCCAGTCCAATCCCCATGACACAGCAGGATCACCTAGAGCAAGTAACACAGGAACAAATCCAGGTGGGCCTTGAACATCTCCAGAGAAGGAGACCCCACAACCTCCCTGGGCAGCCTGTTCCAGTGCTCTGTCACCCTCACTGTGAAGAAGTTCCTTCTCAGGTTGATGTGGAACCTTCTATGCTACAGCTTACAACTACTGCCCCTTGTCCTATCACTACATGACACTGAGAAGAGCCCAGCTCCATCTCCCAACACCCACCCCTCAAATACTTGTAGACATTAATGAGGTCACCCCTCAGTTTCCTCTTCTCCAAGCTCAAGAGACCCAGCTCCCTCAGCCTCTCCTCGTAAGGGAGGTGCTCCATCTCCTTCATCATCTTTGTTGCCCTATGCTGGACCCTCTCCAGTGTATTTAGGATTTAAAATAAGGGAGCAGTTGGCTGTCTGTCCCTGCAAACTTTAGAACAAGCTTCTAGTAAACTTTGGCCGAATTTGCAAATACAAGCGTGAGTCTCAACAATAGTGTCCTATCACTAGATGACACTAAGCAGAGCCTGGCTCCACCCTCCTATAATCCCTACCAGAGCATTTGTGAAGGTGCAGATTGTAGACAGAGCATAGGCAGAAAATCTAAATTATGTGAAAGCTGTGGTGGGTTTTGATAGGACAAGGGGCAATGGGTGTAGGCTGGAGCACAGGAGGTTCCACATAAATGTGAGAAGGAACCTCTTCACTGTAAGGGTGACAGCACTGGAAGGGGCTGCCCAGGGAGAATGTGGAGTCTCCTTCCCTAAGATGTTTAAAACCCACCTGGACATGTTCCTGTGCGACTTGGTCTATGCGGTCCTGCTGTGGCAGAAGGATTGGACTAGATGATCTTTCAAGGTCCCTTCCAATCCCTAATGATGCTATGATTCTATGACATGGGTCAATGGGTGTAAGCTGGAACGTAGGAGGTTTCACATCAATATCAGAATGAACTTCTTCACAGTGAGTGTGATGAAGCACTGGAAGGGGCTGCCTAGGGAGGTTGTGGGGTCTCCTTCCCCGGAGATGTTTAAAACGCACCTGGATATGTTCCTGTGTAACTTGGTCTAGGTGATCCTGCTGTGGCAGGGAGGTTGGACTAGATGATCTTTCGAGGTCCCTTCCAATCCCTAATGTTGTGTGTGTGATCACTCAGACTATAAGAACAATTTTCTGCTTTTCAAGCCACAAGGTGGATTGCTTGTAGAAAGAGAACTAAAAGCACAGTCTTAACGCACACTTTTTTCCTGTATGTGGAGGATAAAGCCCACAGATCCATAGTGCAAACAGCTGATCAGTGCAGCAACTTCTAAGTCATGCTCTAGTGTTCTCCCCTGCCTAGGTAAGTGATCAAGAAAATAATCAAGAGTCTAAAATGGAGGAGGAGAATATTATGTGAGAACGCTCCAGCAAGGGTTTCCGATTACAGGCAAACCTGAACAAGGATCAAAAAATACAAGTGGTCTCCCCTTTCCCCCAGACACATGTCCAATTTCCTTTGGAAGAAAACATAAGAGAAATAATTGCTCTTTGCTGGAGGTATAACAAATGCTGATTAATCCTAAATCTTCTGCATTGTAACGTGAGCATCAGAGCAAATCTTGCAGCGCTTTCCTTTAACTCAAAGAGCTGTGCAGAAGTGACTGTGTTGAAAGAATTATAGCCAAGGACATAACTGTAATGAAGTATTATCTCAGACATACAATATTATCAAAATATCAAGCTCTACACATGTCAACAGTCACCCAACATGATTAGAGGCAGATCTGGTTTTCAGTTTAGGTAGAAGTAGGCAGTTGTTTACACTGGCAGATGACAGGGGGAAGGGAGGAAATTAAATGCCCCAGTACAGGGTCTCACGGCTCCACTACCTGTTTTGTGGACCCTGCAAGAAAGACAGGCAGGGTAGGACCTGTGGACCCCGCGATCAAACCAGCTCAGAAAAGGAGCAGAAGGTTAGCGCTCCCCTGCCCACCAGTTTTTAGTAAATCTGCTGCCTCCCAATAAATCCTTGCTTTGTTTTTCCAGCCCTTCACATCTGAAGATGTGGAGTTGGGATGAATAAAAAAACAGCACTGCCCACAACCAACTCCAGGCTGCTGGTGGCTCTCTGGAGTCTACAGCCAGTTCCTTTCCATCCCCTTGCCTGCCCTCTGCCATCAATCCCCGCAGTGGGTCCCCAAGCCCAGAAACCTGTTCCTGGGTCTGCGTCTTCTCACCAGAAGCTGTCACAGTGCTGCTAGGCTTTGTTTAACAATTATTTTGTCATCCTTTCACCCCAGTGACTTCCCCTTGCGATACATCGTCTCACAGAATCACAGAACATTAAGGATTGGAAGGGATCTTGAAAGATCGTCTAGTCCAATCCCCTTGCCAGAGCAGGGCCACCTAGACCAAGTTGTTCATGGGTTTGGTGTCAGTTCGCCAGACAGGCAGGTATTGAATCAAAACAGCAGCCACTAAGCACAGCTAAAGGTGAGTATGTTGAGGAAAGGCATTGTCTACCGTCAGGTTGCAATCCTTTTGAACTGAACGTCATACCAACAGCATCCCCTGTGCCCTTTATTTGTGAGGCAAACAGAGGATATGACAGCGTCATCTGTTGATGTGACAGAAAAAGCTCATCATTCTCTTTGAACTATGCAAAGACATGGAAAGCTTTCTTGCGCCTCTTTCAGCATGACTCCAAGAGCCATCCTGGCTTGTAATAGCTTCTGTTTATGCAGCGCAGCAAGCTGAGGTCAGTGGGAAAGTGTCAGCTGCAGCGCATGGCTCCGCTTTCCCTGCATCATGGAACTTGGCACAGCCTCATGGTGACAGATAACAAACTGCATTCTATAGCCTTCAGACCCCTGAAAGGCTATGCGGCTGGGAAAGACTTGCAAATGCCTTCTCTTGATTCATAGTCATAAGCTGAAGCGATCATAATTTACTCCTAGCAAAGAGATGCACTTCTTTGCAGTAGCCATGAAGAGAGCTACATAAGCCCCCACATCTACGCAATACACAAAATAGTCTGCTTCAAGAAGTTCACAGCCATCATGTCAGACACTCAATAAATTATTTCTCTCATTTCTTGTCTCACCACATTTTCCTCCCGCTTGGACGCACACGTTAGGCATGCAGTTCACCCCAAGCACAGCTCTCCTGGCCCTGGTGCTGTATATGCCCTCCCCATCACGAGGGTGTGCTTGACAACATTTTTGCCATGTGCGAAGCATGACATAATTTCTGTCTTCAAGCAGCTTCTCTTCGTGCCTCAGTCGGAATGGCTCAGCTCAGCCCTGGTTCCTATGCGCTGTGCCACCCTGGGCTCCACATGCTGCTCAGAGCAGCTCCTGCTCACAGCTCGGTGCAATGCACCCCGGTAAGAACCTCTAATTTTCCATCCACAGCAGCTGCGTTTGCTTCCCCATCTACAACTTTTGCTGACCTCGTGCTCTTGCACTGCACTTTCTGGAAGGTGTTTTTCTCACAGAGCCAGTGGAGGAACATGTTATGACAGTGGAGTTGTAGGGAAAGCCTTCTCGGTTTGTTGTGCCGTGCACTTCACCCACCCCGCTTTCTCATCTGCCATCTCTCTTTTCTTCTTGTAGCACATCTTTCATGGCCAAAGGTACTTCACTGGCAGTCTTGGAGGTTAATAGTTTCTCAGATAACAACTTTTCTCAGCTGATCCCCCTTCCTATCATCTGAGGACGCTTTAATTAGACACAGTCCTGCATGATGTACCAGAATATTTATAGACTGAGTTATGATGTCATGATACTTACCAGTCTAACGCGAACCAGAGTTGTTTTCTTAATCAGCTTCTGTGGAGTCAGACAAGCCACCTTAGGATGCTGACACAAGACTTCAGTGACTCTTCTGACATGCAGTAAAATAAAAATCCTGCAAGACACATACATGATGCTCATTTAGGGAACAGGCAGGCCTTTTTTGGGGGAACATTTAATTAATCTTTTTCTTCAGGAAATATTTCATTTTTAATTCATAGAATCATTAGGGGTTGGAGGGGACCTCAAAAGATCATCCAGTCCAATCCCCCTGCCACACAGCAACATCACCTAGACCAAGTCGCACAGGAACACACCCAGACAGGTTTTTAACTTTGTGTAGTGGTTTTTTAGATCAGGCAAATGGCTGTTTCTGGTGTAGTATAAATCCAGAATTATACACCTATTAAGCATCCATAATAATAAGCTACAAAATTAAAGTATTCGTTGTCCTTACAGAACCTTCCATCACTTTCTGGAATGTCATTTGGTACCATCACTCTGATTTTACTGAAAGGAACATAAGACACACAGAACATTAAAGATCGGAAGGGACTTCAAAAGATCATCTAGTCCAATCCGCCTGCCACAGCAGGATCACCTAGACCAAGTCACACAGGAACACATCCAGATGTGGTCTCACCAGGGCAGAGCAGAGGAGGAGAACCTCTCTCAATCTGCTAACTACTGCCCTTCTTATCCACCCCTGGATACTGTTGGCCTTCTTGGCCACAAGGGCACACTGCTGGCTCATGGCCATCCTGCTGTCCACCAAGACACCCAGGTCACTTTCTCCTACACTGCTGTCCAGCAGGTCAGTCCCCAGTCTATACGGATACCTGGGGTTGTTCCTGCCCAGATGCCAGACATTACACTTGCCCTTGTTATATTTCATTAAATGCCTCCCTGTCCAGCTCTGCAGCCTGTCCACATCCCACTGAATGACAACACAGTCTGCTGCGGTGTCAGCCACACCTCTTCACTGGACTTCCTTGGCTATTGCATTAACAAGCCTTAGTAAATTCCTATTCTGTCCTGTATCCTGATCATATATACAAGTAGCACGCGGCATAAGGTATAGAAAAAGTTTTTAATTAAAACCAAGTGTTAGAACTACACTGTATTTGGGTTTCCTCATGTTCCTTGGCCTTTGTCGTGCATCCATTTCACAACGGAAAGAGCTGTTGAGAGCACAGACTTTGCTTGGAATGGTGTCTTGTCAATGCTGTGAGGCATAAATGGTGTGTTTCGTTGCTCACTGTAAGAGTACCGCTGGGGCTGTGCCTTTTTAGGATGTCAGCTGTAGGAATGGAAGCATTTAAACGTATCTCTGATTACGGAATTACCGTTGGCGTACAGTAAAAGCAACACTCTGGCTATTGCCTTTTTTAAACCTTTGGCTAGGTCAGCTCTTCTGCAACCTGCTCTCTGCTTTATCTGAAGCCACAAGATGCTCTTCTTAGAAAGAGTAAACTCCTGAAATTAGGTTGCATAACCTAATGTGCCGTATTTGCCTTCTGATAACAGTCATGAACAATGTTTAGAAGTAGTCATTTGACTGCTAGTGACAGCCCCTGTTCATGTTATCTCAACAAAATTTCTTTTTGAAAGAGCTGGTCCTCTTACTGTTTAGATACCACTGCTTCTGCACCTATCAGAGCAGTGGGGGGGTGCAGTTGGCTTTGATTCAGTTCTTACATAGCGTCTGCAAAGATTTAAACATATCAGAGTGTCAGCTAGATTGAACTAGCCAGAATCTATCTTAAAATAATTGGAAGTTTGACTTCCATTAGCCCAAGAACTCTATTTGTTTTAACTTCACTAAAATTCCCTCGGCGTTATAAAATTAATTGCATTCCTGTTGTCTTTTCCTCGGTGCATCCTCTCAGTGGCCGCAGTCTCTGAAAGGTTTCTCACAAAAACCTCGACCCCAAATACTTATTTTCTAAAATGAAATGACTGTAGTATCTCACATGCAACTACTGTTCCATGTTTGAATGGGCACACTCCTGTTTTCCCCTCAACCTTCAGCAGTAAGATAAAGGCTGGGAGAAATACCTCTCACCGAAGCCTGTGAACTAACTGAAAAACACATTTTCTCTGAAGTAATTTAAGAAAATCCTCGACTGATGCTACCATATGTTTTCATTGAATCCTTAGGGATCAGAAGGGACCTCAAAAGATCATCTAGTCCAATCAGGCCTATGGCATCACTCGAAGAGCTTTCATTCATCAAAAATCTCACCAAACTTGTTGAGATAACACTTCTTGCTGCCCAGATTTAGAGATCAAGAGGTCGATCCAGACTCCATGTTCATTCATTTCTACCAGAAAAGGATTTAAATCCCCAAGAGCCCCTTTAGAGACATCTCAGCGTTTACATCATGCTGCTCAGATGCTGCTCAGTGCTTGTCACCTTATTTACCCATTACTTCCTGCGCTGTGTCAGCACCTCTCTCAAGAACACATTCACCCAACAGGATGCTTCAGTAAAATCTTTTGAATCTCACTGCTACACTCACCTCATTTCCACAAGTAGGAGAGGAAAGGACTGATTCTTTATTGAATTATTCCTATTTTAGGGAATGTAGGAAACCAGACTGTCATAACTAACGTACTGGCTGAGGGCTGGCCCTGGCTGAAAGCTGAAATGTCCTTTCTTATTCTCACGTTTTTAAATCACCACCTAGTAACCATCATATTCGGAAGGGACCTCCTTTTATATTTATTTTTAAAATAGTTGATTTTAATTCAGTATCAGTTTCATGCTTTGTCTTCCTTCAGGTTTGTCAGACTCATCAATAAATACAACCTTCCATCTGTGTCAATCCTTCCAGTTAGAGAAGACTTGGAAGACTTTTCTAACTTAGAAGTCTTCTCTAAATGAAAGACAATCTAGAAGACACGAGATTTTTGTGCAGAAATTCACACACAAGTTTAGAATATATAAGAAACCATCCCCTAAATCCATGAATTAAGGTCCCCACCAAAAAAAAAATCAAGTATGGAATCATAGAATTAATAGGGATTGGAAGGGATCTCAAAAGATCATCCAATCTAATCTCCCTGACACAGCAGGACCACCTAGACCAAGTTGCACAGGAACATATCCAGGCAGGTTTCAAACCTCTCCAGTGAAGGAGACACATCTCCTCTGGGCAGTCCCTTCCAGTGCTGTATCACCCTCACTGTGAAGATGTTCCTTCTCATATTTATGTGCAACCTCCTATGTTCCAGCTCACACCCATTGCCCCTTGTCCTATCACCAGATGACACTGAGAAGAGCCTGGCTCCATCCTCCTGACACCCACACTTCACATATTTATAGACATTACCCCTCAGTCTCCTCTTCTCCAAACTAAAGAGACCCAGCTCCCTCAGCCTTTCCCCATAAGGGAGGTGCTCTGCTTCCTTCATCATCCTCGTTGCTCTATGCTGGACTCCCTCCAGCAGCTCTACGTCCCCCTTGAACTGAAGGAAAACACAGTGTGAAATCATAACATTTAAACCTACATCAAAGCTCCTTCCTTATTCCAGATGGTTGAGAACTGGGTTTTTTTTAAACACTGACTCAAGGATAGTTGCACACAGCTTCCCTCTCATCCTATTAAAGTCATAGCGTCTCCAGCAAGGCCATTAATGTGTCATGAGGGCATAAGCCTTTATGTCCAAAGGTAAACGTTCACGCTAAAAGAAATTACCTTCTTCTCCTCCATGGTCCAGGTGATCCTGCTGTGGCGGGGGGATAGGACCAGATGGTCTTTTGGGATCCCTTCCTATCCCTAATGATTCTATGGTCTTCAAGGCTAAGACTGCACCCAAAATCAGAATTTTGTACAAACAAAAGCTCAACATTTAGTTTTCCTAATGGAAAATGAAGAGGGAGATATGTGGTGGTTTGGCTCTTTTAATCTGGCCCTTTGTTTGCTCTTTCAAAGGCTCTTCAGGAAAAGCAAAACAATTTCTACTCATCCAGGGTACAGTGTCCCTCTTGAAGTCTGCTTCTAATAACATGAGTAATGTTAATCTCTCCTACAAGCTGTGCTGAGAATCTCTTTTGGGAAGCAACAACATCTTTGCATTATTATTATTAGCTAATTCTGGCTTGCTGGAGGAGCAGCTTTTGCCAGTGTGAGATTAGGTTCAGCCAACAGCCTTAGGAGTTTCGGTGTATCCTAATCTAGCAGGGTGTCATAACACAGTGTCCTTCTGTGCCCAAAAAACCTAGCCAAACAGAAACCAGAGAATCACAGAATCATTAGGGATTGGAAGGGACCTCAAAAGATCATCTAGTCAATCCCCCTGCCACAGCAGGACCACCTAGACCAAACCATGTCTGCCTGGCGTCATCAATCATGAGCAGACAGTTCATAACTGCACTCTTCCACATTTTTTAAGGAACTACTTTTTAATCTCAAAAGGAAAGTGTGAAATGAAAGGGCAAACATGTGTAATCCTTCCTTAACTCATTCTTTTGCTATTTCTTCAAATACCTAGAAGTGTCTCTTCCCTTGCATATTGTCAGGGACATTTCTGACTTTTTAACAGTTTTTTTAATCTTTCTCCAGCTTGATTTCATTTTTCCTTTGAAAACACATCTTTGATACCCATAATTCCTCCTCTTTTTAAATTCCCATCTACGCTATAAAAAAGCCTATTGATTAGATGTTAGGATTTCTTTAAGAGCTTTCTAACACTGCAAGGGGCAGGACTGGAAGATTGACATTTTGACCTCTCATTTACAGCCAGATGAGCTATTGGGTGCTCTGGAGGCATTGGTTCTCCTTTTCCTGTCAGAGCAGACCATTCTTTTGCAGGTATTATCTCATCAGTCTTTCAGACAAGGGTGCACACTAGGAGCTCTGGTTTATGAGTGATCATTTGTTTCCCAGTTTTGTTCATCTTCCTCACTACATTATTTCAGGTGATACAGAAGAGACCAAGCTGTTCCTGTATGACTCGGTCTAGGTGATCCTGCTGTGGCACGGGGATGGCAGGACTAGATGACCTTTCGAGGTCCCTTCCAATCCCTAATGATTCTATGATTCTAAGCTAAGAGTATGAGGACAAGGTGGACTCATGTAAAAGAGAAAGGAAAGTAAACAATCTTCCCTGTACCCAACCAACTTGCGTTGCTGATCGGAAGGTCTCTTTCAGGAGGAGGGTGACGCTATTTTCTTCACACGCTTCCAGTCCTCATTTTCACTGCAGTGTTCGTTCATGCCAGGCTCAGTGGGCTCACAGAGTCAGGTTAGCCTTTAAAAAGATGTGTTCTCTGCTGGACATGTCAGAGACAATGGAGATTCTCAACATTTAGAAACACGTTGTTGAAAATTTTAACTATTTCATTTTTTTTAGGTGGCAGCAGCGAAGAGGGAGCTTTTCTTTTACAGTGCAGATCCTCCCTCCTTCACAGACAGTGGATAACATTGCAGACACAAAGCAAAATGGAAATTCTGGCAGAAGACAGATTTATTGAAGAGTATTTTGGCAGACAGTGGTTTTTTTCACTGCCTGGAATACTGACTGGAATCAACAAAACATTGATGATGTTCACAATAAGGGGAACTTCTGAGAAGTCTTAGGACACAGTTTGGAAGAAACTGCAAAATAAAACCAGCAGACAAATAAAAACTGGCTAGAACAGGAGCTGTTGGAAGTGTCTTTTTCTACTGCTACTCTTCGTATCGCTGACAATATTAAACATACAAAAATCTCATGATTTTGCTTTCTCGTCTTTAAGCAGAAGAAAAGATTTTAGAACAATTAATAAGATTTCCTTATTAATAAGCCCTCAGAGTAAGAAAATAATTTCCCAAGATTCTGAAGTAAAGGAAATAAGGAAAAATAGGATGATAGCATTGAACGGTCCTAAATCAATAACACGGTCACAAAACCAGTCATTTCCTCTGAGAGTCTGGGCAGGATGCACATCACGCTTGGCAAAACACCCGAGGAGCATCTGCGGAGCAGCCAGTCGAAATTACAAAAGCTAGATTCAGAAAAATGTAAAGACGAAAAGGTTTGCGTGTTTCTCTGTTTTAGCTGTTTGTAGCTGATCTATCAATCTCATCTTTGTCAGATTGTTGGTTTTAAAAAGCAAGAACTGAGAAGAATGGTCCCAAGACATTGTTTCCCCCCTATTTTCACATCAGCTTGAAAATAAAGGTGAGTCCGAAGAACTTTCGGGGGTTTGCTCAGTAGTATGGATAAACAAAGTGATGTGGACCTCACAGGAAAATACATGGAAATGTCGATAGGAAGTCTGAAAGATCAGAGGAAATACGTACCCCGACACAGGTAAAAAATTGTTATGACTGTTCTAGCTGATCCTTCTCTGGCAGGGGGATTGGACTAGATGATCTTTCGAGGTCTCTTCCAGTCCCTAAAGTTCTGTGATTCTGTGTGCTTCAGGTTTCACAATAAGCTCCTTTTTTGGGGAGAAATGAGTGATGGCATGCCTGAGAGCCTTCGGGCTGCTGTGAGCCTACCAACCGATGATGGCCCCTCCCTCCAGATGAGTGCTATCAAAACCATGGTAAGACCTTAATATTAAGCTGTAAAGCTCAAGGGAGAATATATTCACATGAAGCGATTATCTCTTATGTTTCTGGACATTCTAAAGATACATTACACTCTCATAATAATACTGGCCTTCTTTTTGATATGCTGTTGTGGAAGAACAGCTTGCACTTATAATCAGTACAATTTATCACCTATCCCCAAAGTACCCTGCTGCTGAAATGCCTGACATATATATTAGGTGTTGTGGATTTAGCAAAAATTGAATTATAAATTGCCTTGCCAGCTTTTGCCTCTGGAAAATAATGAAAAAGTGAGCTAAAGAAATGTTCTGCCGAAGGATTTATTTTTAGCGGCCATAGAGGAAGAAACAACAAACACAGATTGACCGGATTTTAGTGTTTTAAGCGGTGAATAACTTGGTCTCGAGAAAAGTTTTCATGCTTTTGTTTTTATTTTCAGGGGTTTTTTTAAATTCAATTCAATTGAGGAAGGAAAAGGAAAAAAAATGAAGAAAACGCTAAAAAAAGCCAGTAATTTATTCAATAAACCCACAGAAGAGGCTTAAATGAAGGAGAGTTAAATGTCATCCAAAATACTTGCTTGCTCTGGGAAGGGCTGTCTCTCAATGGCTAAAATTATTTGCAATGGCCTTTTAAGGTTTGACAGCATCCAGCTCCTCATGAAGATAAGGCCTTTAATAAGTTATCTAAATTGGCAGAGCTGTGCAGAAGCAACCTCTAGCAAGTGTTTCAGCATCAAATGTGCATAGTGAAACTCAATGGCGATCACACAGGTGCTCAGAAACACAGTAAGATCTGGTCTGAAACTGACGTTGAACATTTCTACATGAATTCTCTCCTTGCCTCTTGACAAGTTCCTACTAAGCAGAAAAGCACCTTGTGTTCATCTGCAGTTACTTAATTAAAGAAAAAAGAGCTGAATACAGAAAGTTAAAATTTCAGCTTTGTTTCATTTTTAAAGGACATGTCTTCTACCAACTGACAAGAAGTTTTTGATTTAATGAATAGTTCAGAGCACGAGGGCAAGTTCTCTGTTTCTTCGCATTTGTAGATTTAAATAACACCCAACGTGTATACATGTTTTGAATTAGAAACGATCCCAAAGTACAAAATCTTATTGCATAGTACTGTATGTGTGCAAAGAATTTTAAAATGAGTCCTTATCAATCAAACATTGCCCCATTCTTGGATTAAAACCTGCCTGGATGTGTTCTTGGGCGACTTGGTCTAGGTGATTCTGCTCTGGCAGGGGGATTGGACTCAATGATCTTTTGAGGTCCCTTCCAATCCCTAATGTTCTGTGATTCTGTTTAGTCATAGGGTATTTACACAGAGTCACAGAACAGTAGGGATTGGAAGAGACCAATCTGTGTGATTCTGGGTAAATACCCTATCATTAAGCAGAATCACAGCACATCAGGCATTGGAAGGGACCTTGAAAGATCATGTAGTCCAATCCTTCTGTCACAGTAGGATCACCTAGGCCAAGTCGTACAGGAACATATCCAAGTGGGTTTTAAGTGTCTCCAGAGAAGGAGACTCCACCATGAGGACAGGAGCACAGACAAATGGAGTAAGATCAATTTGTCCCTAAACCTATTTGAGAAATATGAATGCTAACAGCTTATAGAGTGACTGCCATCCTTTAGAAAGTGGTATGAAAAGACTACCAACGCGAAAGCAAGGAAAGTGAGAACTTCTGAGAGAGTGATTAGTATTCTTAACCATCCTTAATCGTTGAGTAAGAAGGCAAGAATGTCCAATATCTTGGGTAAATAAGGGACTAGATTTTGTAGAGTGGAAAGCAGACACATGGATGGACAGACCAAAAGAAATTATCAGGAAGATGGAACCAGGCTCTTCTCAGTGTCATCTAGGGGTAGGACAAGGGACAATTGATGTGAGCTGAAACAGAGGAGGTTCCATATAAATAAATAAATAAATAAATAGATAAGTAGGTTGTCCGTGGGAGTCAAAGAATGAGTTTACAGGAGATCCATAACAATGAGAACAGAAGTGGGGTGCACAAGCCATAATCCTTTCCAAAATTAGAAGTAGTGCCAGCATTTGGGGAAAAAAGCAAATAATTTGAAAGATGAAAAAACATACAGTAGAAGAGAGGATGTTTTCTTAGTTTCTGTGTTTAGATTTCATCACGCACTCTTTAGGTAGCAAGCTTTTCATGCCTTGCCACTGATTTTTCCATTTTGCCTGGGTGTGTGCTCTAACCTTCGGGCACTGTGGGTGACCGAGCTTGAAGAAAGAAATAAAAAATTATATGCAGGATGTTGTCATTTTCTTGTATTTTATAGAATGCTTATAAAGGCTTTTCAGTGGGAAAATGTGCTGAAGAAACGCGTTGTCATCATATAGCCACAAGACATCCTGCAGATTAACCCTACGGTGGCCTTGTGTGACACCTGTAGTATATTCGGGCATTAGGTCAAAATATTCGTTGGAGCTAATGATGGCCCCATTATAACCCTCCTTACTGCTCATTACTTAGGGGTCCTTTTGAAGGTGCTCTGTATCATTCCCTGGCTGACAGGCTAGCCAGTGAAGGTTAGCAACTCCCTCTGAAGTCCTGTTTCTAACAACCTAGCTGGGGTCAAGGAAGGCACACATGGATCCTTCAGCTAAACGACAGAAACAAAATAGGAACTAATTAACATCTGCATGTGGCACGAGGTTTTGTAAAGAAACTACATTTACCCTTTTCAAGGTGAGTTTTTTTCCTGCATTAAGCATAATCTCCACAACAGGGAATCGATGATGACAGTGTTGTCCTCAGATCAGTGGAGTCATGAGTGTGCAGAATGTATTCAGAAGCCTGGTAGGTGAATTCTACCCAGATGTTCATGGCAAAGCCAAGGGTTAAAACCTATAATCCTCGTTTATTTTATTGATGAAAAATAGGGTTTTCCAATGCAGACCTAATGCTTCAGAGCTTAGAATCGTCTTGCACCTTCTCATTTTAAGCCTCTGTTGCAACGTCGCTGCACTTTTCTGTTCAGCTTCTCAGCTTTAATCACTGAGCATTTGATCCACAATAAACACGGTTGACGGCGGCTACAATTTTCTACAAGCGTGGAGTGTCCCTGTTCAGCTTAAAGATAATCTGGAAGAACAGTTGTACATTTCTCACTTACTTTCTCTTTCTTGCATGTCTTACTACATACGAAATAATCACGAGCTCTCAAAATCTGTTCTCTTATCTTCTTGCTCCTGCAGTGACCCTAATGTCAGAAACCCCAACATATTCAGGGTCATGGGCCTGCTAGCTCTGTCTTTATCTCACTGTCCCATTTTGAATCTGACCTTCCCTTCTCTCACCTTACATAACAATTTTAAAGCCGTCACATTTGCTTTCCCCTAGGACTTGTTTCATGTTGTGGTTTCCCTCAACTTTCTGATTACTTGCTACAGCTGCATTTCAATAAGCGCTTGAAAACTTTTGCAAAAGACAGACATGTAAAGTTATATTTACTTGCATTAGGTTCTCTTCATAGAGTAAAACATGTTTCCATAAAATTTATGTGTGTATTTTTCTCTCCAGTAAAACAAATCTATTAACAATGCCTCCCTTAGTCAGGAAAAGCTGAGGGAGCTGGGTCTCTTGAGCTTGAAGAAAAGGAGACTGAGGGGTGACCTCATTAATGTCGATAAATATGAGAAGGGTGGGTGTCAGGAGGATGGAGCCAGGCTCTGCTCAATGGCATCTAGTGATAGGACAAGGGGCAATGGGTGTCACTTGGAACCTCAGATGTTCCATATAAATATGAGAAGAAACGTCTTCACTGTGAGAGTGACAGCACCCTGGAAGGGGCTGCCCAGAGGAGGTCGTGCAGTCTCCTTCTCTGGAGTCTTTTAAAACCCACCTGGACACATCCTTGTGGGACTTGGTCTAGGTGGTCCTTCTCTCAGCAGGGGGATTGGATTAGACGATCTTTCAAGAGTCCCTTCCAATCCATAATGTTCTGTGATTCATGAATTTAGTGGTTCAGTTCCTTTTCCTGCCCTCACCAAGTGCAGGAACAAGTCTACAAGGAGACATACTGGGGATTTTTTACTTCACAAATATCCCTTTGATTGGACTGGATAATCTTCTGAGGTCACTTCCAATCCCTAGTGCTCTGATTCTGCATAATGGATGGGAGTAAAAGATCAGTGTAAGGAAGTAAACTGAAGCCTGAAAGCATTGACAAAATCTGAGTTCTAATGGCCAAAACCTCAACAATATTTGCCAGTGTGTGTATCTATACCATGACAAAGCTCACTGCAAAGCTATAGCAAATCAATGTGCTTTTACACCCATTTGATTCACTGTGCTGTCCCGTCCCCAGCCCCAAATCCAGAATTCTCCTCATTTACGTTATTTTTAAGTCAGCTCTTTTTATACTCAAATACTTTGACAGCTGATCTATTCCCTACTCAAGACAAGCAGTCTTCAATAAAGGAAATAGTCTATTTCTAGCCTGAGATGACATTTAGCAAGTTTAGAGCAAACATTCATGACAAAGTCATGAGCCTTTGAGGGCAGTTTTCCACTGGCAATGCTGACAGGTCCTTAAGCCCAGTGGTGTGAACAGCACTGCTGTAATAAGCAGTAATTTAAAGGCTGTGCACTAGTTAACTATTAGTGCTAGTAAACAAGTGACCCTGATGGGATTTCAAATTAGAGCTTCAAGCAAACCACTTGATATTTAACCTTCTATTTTCCAAGTCATTGCAAGGGAAACATTACATACCATAAAACAAAATTATCGCAGCCTGCTCACTTGATAGGGGCAGACACCCGATAAAAGCAGATAAAATTTTGGCCACAAGAAGAAACCCCACATTTCAACAAATACATTCATAGTGACCTCTACACCTCTGCACTGGTCTCTGTTGGCCGTGGCGTCTGGAAGTGAGAAAGCAGTGTGCTAACTATACACCCTGTTCTGCTAATCAGCAATAAAGCATGAAGGCCAACTTTATAAAAAAAAAAATCTCTTCTGGAGCTTCAGTTGTTTTGTATGGACCTTGGTCAGATGGTGGATTAGATTTTCTTCATAACTAGCCCACTAAGAAAATTCTTAGGGAAAACAACTGGTAAAGAATAATCTTAAATTCTGATCAGAAAGGGGGTGTTTAGTAGATCAAGAGAGGTTCTCCTTCCCCTCTACTCTGCCATGGTGAGACCACGTCTGGACTATTGTGTCCAGTTCTGGGCCCCTCAGTTCCAGAAGCACATGGAGCTGCTGGAGAAAGCCTGACGCAGAGCCACAGAAATTATGGAATGGAGCATCTCCCTGCTGAGGGGAGGTTGAGGGAACTTGGTCTCTTTAGCTTGGAGACAAGGAGACTGACAGGTGACCCCACTAATGTTTATAAATATGGAAAGGGTGAGTGTCAGGAGGATGGAGCCAGGCTCTGCTCAATGTCGTGCGAGCTGGAACATGGGAGGTTCCACATAAATATGATAAGGAACTTTTCACAGTGAGGGTGACAGAGCACTGGAATGAGCTGCCTAGGAGGGTTGTGGAATCTCCTTCTCTGGAGACATTTAAAATCCACCTGGCTATATTCTTGTGTGACTTGGTCTAGATGATCCTGCTGTGACAGGGGGATTGGACTAGATGATCTTTCGAGGTCCCTTCCAATCCCTACTGATTCTATGATTTTTTTTTTAGCTACAGAACAGAAAATTGGTGGAGCAAATAAGGTCTCAAGAAGCAGCAATCTTACCTTCCTCCTGTTAATCTAAAAAACTTTGAAAAAAGACAGTACAAATGGCAGAATTGCTTCTCATAGGGCAAAGCATTTTCCAAGCAGGCACTAATGTCTATACAAACAAAAATAAAGGATTACTACCAAGACTCTCCCAAAGGTAATACAATAAACTAAATGAGACTGCGACAGATCCTTATTAGTCAACAGCCTTTTGTGCACTTGCTGTGGTTTACTCTAAGTTTTGTAGATATGGAGATCTCAGTCATGGTTTGCTGGTGGCCTTGGGACAGTTAGGTTAATTGTTAGATTCAAAGATCTTTTCCAAAATAAATCACAGAACCACAGAATATCAGGGAGTGGAAGGGACCTTGAAAGATCATCTAGTCCAGTCTCCCTACCACAGCAGGATCACCTAGAAGAAGTCGCACAGGAACACATCCAGGCAGGTTTTAAACCTGTCCAGTGAAGGAGACTCCACAACCCCCATGGGCAGCCACTTCCAGGGCTCTGTCACCCTCACTGGGAACAAGTTCCTTCTCAGATTGATGTGGAACCTCTTGTGTCCCAGCTCACACCCATTGCCCCTTGTCCTATCACTAGATGACACTGAGAAGAGCCTGGCTCCATCCTCTTGACACCCACCCTTCACATATTTATAAACATCTATGAGGTCACACCTCAGTCTCCTTTTCTCCAAGCTTATGAGACCCAGAATGATAGTTTTCCTTTTGCAGTTGATTTGACCTTACTATGCAGTTTCTAGCCCTTCAGTCTCTTTTTTCATAGGTTTATGTTAATAAATAGGATTAATAACATCTAAATGTAAAGGCAATGTGCACTTCAAGGTGATGTTCCTGTGAGTGTTATTATAGATTTGGCATTTTCAATTGACTTTCTACAATTCTTTGCAATTAAGTAGATGTCGTCTGGAATGGATGATGTATTTCAGTACCCCTGAGGCTGCAGTATGTTGTAATCTGGAAGAATTCACCCTCCTCCATTTCCTTGCAACACCAATTACTTCTGCAAGAATATTAAAACACCTCCCCCAGTTATCTTTCAACCTCCTTTTCAGATAAAAAGCTTCAGAAAGCTTCTTTGCCAATTTATTTCCCTTAAGATATTCCTTTCCTATTAATGTGTAACAGTGAAACGACACAAAAGCGCTGGCATAACACATCCAACAAAAAATAAAGCATGTTCCCGTTTCAGTCCAAACAGGCAAAATAAAGTCTCTCAGAAGTTGAGTTGGGAGTTTTCTCATGAAACCAGGTAATTTGCTTTTATTCTTCCAGAGAATAACACACCTCCCCATAACATGGTATAACGCCAGTCACTCTAAACCTGTTACAGTCTAGCTGACACATCAAGCCCAGATCTCCACCCTGTCTGGGTCCTGCTGAATGACAGCACAGCCTGCTGGGGTGTCGGTCACTCTTGCCAGCTTTGTGCCATCAGTAAACTTGCTGACAGTGCACTCTAATCCCTCATCCAAGTCGTTAATGAATAGACTGAACAGTACTGGTCTCAGTACCGACTCTTGTGAGACTCCAGAGGGACTGGACTAGCTGATCTTTCGAGGTCCCTTCCAGTCCCTAATGTTCTGTGGTTCTGTGAGTCAGCATCACCACAATCACAGCATCACAGATACAATTCCACTGACTTCATCCCTGATTTTGCTTCATAACGTCTAGGCATATTCTTCTGAGAATAAATGAAATACATAGAATCATTAGGGATTGGGAGGGACCTCAAAAGATCATCCAATCCAATCCCCCTGCCACAGCAGGACCACCTAGACCAAGTCACACAGGAACATGTCCAGGTGGATTTTAAATGTCTCCAGAGAGGAAGACTCCACAATTCCCCTGGGTAGCCCATTCCAGTGCTCTGTCACCCTCACTGTGAAGAAGTTACTTCTCATATTGATGTGGCATCTCCTGTATTCCAGTTTACACCCATTGCCCCTTGGTCTACCACTAGATGAATCATAGACATTGACACTGAGTTTTACACCAAACTGCTACATTAGTTGGTTGGAGCAACTCCAGAGGCGGGCCACAAGGATGATCAAAGGGCAGGAGCACCTATCCTATGAGAACAGGCTGAGGGAATTGGAGCTGCTCAAACTGGAAAAGTCATTCACATGGTGCTTCAGGACCTGCTCAAGCAGCAGAGATTGTGGGGGATTTATTTTGTGTTTTATCTGGTTGTATGTGTTTGGTATTTGTGTATGATTGGGGTTTTGGTTTTGTTGTTATGTGCCTGGTTGGTCTTGGTGATCTCAGAGGTCCTTTCAAACCATGAATATTCTGTGAAAGAAGGCTCTTGAGGGGGGATCTTACAGCAGTCTTCCAGTATGTGAAGGGGGCTACAGGAAAGTCGGATTGGGGCTTTTTACGAGGAACTGTAGTGATGGGACAAGGAGGAATGGTCTCAAGCTAAAAAAGGGTAGATTCAGATTAGACATTAGGAAGAAATTCCTCACTTTGAGGGCCCTGAGGCACAGGAACAGGTTGCCCAGGGAGGCTGTGAATGCCACTTTCCCAGTAGTGTTCAAGGCCAGGTTGGATTTGGCTCCGAGCAACTTGGTTTAGTGAGAGATATCCGCCTATGGCAGGAGGGCAACTAAATGATCTTTAAGGTCCCTTCCAACCTAAACCATTCTGTGTTTATTCCAATTATCTAGAAGCTACTGCTTCCCAACGGGAAACAATGTGTGCATGGCCGCCGCTGCAGCACATGTGGTTGATACCTTGGAAACAGAAAGCCTAAATGTTCCAATTCCTGTAGTTTTTGTCAGTGTCTGGTTGCTTCCTGTAGTGTGCATTTGAAATTTAAGAGGGCAAAATGATTTGCCAGCCTTTTGTTTTCTCCTGGTCCTGCCAGACCTAATTCTGTTCATCTTCCTGCTGGTTCCAGATATCTCCTCAGTGATCCTGCACCCTCTGTTCTGGCACATTGCTGCAGGCTTATGTCTGCAGCAGTTCCTAGTCTCATTACCAAGTGGATACCCTGAGCAAAATCAGCCACGCAGACCAGCTCCATTCTTTCCTTGCATTTTAAAAGCACATTCGAGTCTGTCTGCAGTTGGAGGTGCACTAGAGCAGGGCACAGCCAAAGACTGGGAACACTAACAGATTTCATTGACTGAATTGCTTGGCTAGCATTTCAGAATCATAATGCAAGATGAACTTCCATAACCTAGAAAAACCACTTTCGCTTTTCACGCTGGTCTTTTCTTAGTTCTTTTATTTTTTTTTTTATCCTTTTGTATTAAAGTCGAATCCCATCAGGTACTGAGCAGGTCTGTCATTATCAGAGTCACTAAAAATACTCAGGTCTTCATAGGATGTGGCCCTTTTGAACTAAAAAATATCCAGACAAAACCCAAATCAAAAACAAAAATCCAGCTCTTCTTATTCACATCGCCATCAGAGATCTGTTCTGTTCCTTCAGATTAAACAAAATAGTTTTATTATTGTTTTTTTTACCTTGCAGAATTTATTATAAAAATCTCTACTTTCCTCTTTATTCCCCTATATTTTCCACGTTTACTCCGCCTCTGCTCTAAAACACAAGGGGCTGCATCGTTCATCAGAGCACACTTTGCAGAACGAAAAACTCAGCTTCAGGATAACGGCCGTTTCTGGTGTCTTATCTGCAGATTCTTTATAAGCAAAGACAATTGTATTATTGATAAACAAATAAGCATCTGCTCATTCAGAAGGGTCACAGAAAGCCTGAGCTATCACAACACGACACATCACGTTCCCTGCTTAGTCAGTGTGTGGGCTATTTACCCTGCTGTCAGACGAGTTTGCCTTGGCCATATGCTTTCTATACAGCCTACTGGTGTAAAAAATAATTATAATGTTTATTAAATTAAAATAATGAGGTTTATATGAACTTTCAATAACACAGACAGGCAGACTATAACTGTAAACCACATGCTATATACTTTGGACTTTTACAGCTTTTAATTTATCAAAGGAAATAATTAGCACACTTTGTGGCAGCCAGTGATGGAATTTATTCATTTGGAAGCCATGGGTTTCCTGTCATTAAAACTACATCATGTCCTTCCTTTTCTATTAAACTTCAGCTGAGGGCAGTAAGAAGTCACTAAAAGGAAATGAAGAGGTTTTTTGGCAGCATTCACATGCAATGATTTAATACTTCTAAAAGATAGCAACCCATAATGTACGCCAAGAAGGGATGAGGGTTCCAATTACCACTCTATTTCCCTTATTTGCTGCTTTGTTTGTGGGTCAATTAACTGCGATTTGCAAAATCACTCCAATACATTTATTTTCTCCTCATGGGCTTGCTGCTCTTTTTTTTTGGTTCCTAATTACAAGCGCTTCTTTTGTGGCAAATAAAATGATTTAGGTCTTTAACCAATACATTTAGATTTATTTGCCATAGGATATTACCTCTTTCCTTTCAAAGTGATCAACCGCATCTCGTTAACTCGAGGTTCATTTTGGCTGGTGTTAGTGCTTCTCTTGGATGTTTTTTCCCAAATATACCTAGAGAAATATCTGGCTTTTCTTCCAGCGGAAAAGAAACAGAAGGACCCATAAAGATTCCCTTTCTCCTTCCTACACGCACACGCAAAGCACCCTCTGCCTTGTGAGCACAGCTTACAAACGACTTCTGCAAACCAAAAACCGAATCACACAAGTCACTCAGCCCCACCTGAAGGATGCATGGACTTTCTCTTCAAAAGAGCTCTAAAATCAGACTAGCTGAGAGACAGACTTAACCTCTTTCTTAAAGGAGTGGGTGGTCCTTCCAGGGCATGTCCAAGCTACACCAGCAGCAGCAGAGTGCTGGAGCATCAAGTATTTTACTAAGTGATGCCAGGAAATGTGATGGATTAGGTGACACAAGGTTCTCTAAGGTCATTGGGATTTTGTACACCATAAGGTTAGTTAAAAATTACTCAAAACTGTCTGAGCCAGTTCTCGGTGCATGAATAAGAACAAGATATCTCCAGCTGCTTCATAGGTTTGAATCTTGCTAGAGCCTGTGTTTGCTCTATTCAGCTTAGAAAAATTTCAACTAGTTTATCACTGGAATCTTCCAACTGCATGTTTGACTTCTACATTTAGGATCTAACAGACATCTTAACTGAGACAAGCGTTGGATATCTAGAATATTTATTATCAGAAGCTGTTAAGTTTGGAGGGGAAGAGGTCTGCGAGGCAACATGCAGGCAATTGTAAAAAAAAAAAAGGCCTTTGTTGCAGGTCAGTGAAAAACTGTTTAAATTCAAAATATTCCCTCATATTCACCAAAGTCAGGTACTGATATTGCTGCTGAGTTTGCAAATTAAGATGTAAGAGCAGAGTTAGCTAAGATTGTCATATTGTCTCCTCTAATTTGGAAAAGTAGAACTAAGCTAAAGAGAAACTCATAAAAGACTTTATGACTCTCTTCAAGGCTGACATAGGAGCCAATGCTCCAATCCCTTCTTCCAGCCTCTTGCAATTACATTTCCGCAGGAAGAAAGAAAAGGAATTAGAAACAGGATAATGTAGCTTTAAATCATAGTTCATAGCCTATGCCTTCTAGTCAGACCCCTGAGCTGTCTTAACCTGCTTCTCACATTGTTTAGCATGACGCAACAGAAAGCACGACTTTTGCAACAATTCCTCGAGAAAGCCTTTCTTCCTGATATCCTACAGAAGCTGTGCACAAGCCTACTAAACCACAGCGTCTTCTCCGACTGACAAGGAGCAAGTGCTGCAAACACACAGTGAAGATCCCCTACAGACGCGCTCTAGGCGCTTCTGGCGAAGCAGTACATATCGGCAACAGGCAGCCATGGGCCACTATTAAAAACTAGTGTTTCCAAAGACAAGGGTTAGGTCATCACCACATTTTAAAGTTTCCTGAGTTTTCACCAGACGTGATTTGGGGTAGCTGATGCTGTTTCAATGTGAGCAGGTATGACATCACCCATAACTTTACACAGCGTGATTGTCTCCGCGATCCAACCTGCGTCAGCATAGACAGGTTAGTGCCCTAAAGAAAAACAGCATGCTAATACCTCTGACCTCATGGCACTAAAAAGGCTCAAGACTGTCGCTGGTAATAATACTTCTTCCTCCTCACCACTGCCTTGGAAAAAGTGAGATTTGAGTATAAGTTTTCAAAGGTCAGGCTGACTACTAGTAACCACTGTAGTAATGTGGATGGTTGGACTTGATCCCAGGGGTCTTTTCCAGACAGAGTGATGCTGCAAGAACTCTTCTCAGTGTCATCTGGTGATAGGAGAGGGGGCAATGGGTTAAAGCTGGAACATAGGAGGTTCCATATAAATATCAGAAGGAACTTCTACACAGTGAAGGTGATGGAGCATTGGAACAGGCTGCCCAGGGGGGTTGTAGAGTCTCCTTCTCTGAAGATGTTTAAAACCTGCCTGAATATGTTCCTGTGCAACTTGGTCTCTGTGATCCTGCTGTGGCAGGGGGACTGGACTAGATGATCTTTCGAGGTCCCTTCCAACCCCTAATGATTCTATGATTTGGGTATAAGAAGGATGTTGAAAACTTTGGTTATGTTTACAAAAAAAACAAGCTCTCCTGAATAACTGTGCTATGGGACGCTTTCAGAAGTGGTGCTTGCATTCTATTTGAAAAGCTCTTGTAGAACCTTTACAAAATCCTAATGTGGCTGCAGTAAGAATGCAAAGCTTTTGTGAATAAAAAAATAGAATCATAGATTCCTTCAGGTTGGAAAAGATCCCTGGGATCATCGAGTGGAACCATCAACCTTTCTCTACAAGTTCACCCCTAAACCAGATCCCCCAACACTATATCTAAGCAACTTTTAAACTCATCCAGGGATGGTGACTCAACCACCACTCTGGGCAGCCCATTCCAGTGCCCAACCACTCTCACCCCAGGATGAATTTCCTCCAGATGTCCAGTCTCACCCCCACCACACTGAAGCCCCTCCTTCTGGTTCTGCCGTTAATAGAAATAGCTAAAATCCTGTTTAGTTTCCCAATTTTGATCCTCCAGCAATTTTATCTGAGAACATTTCTACTTTCACAAGAATTTTTCAATGTGTTTATACTCCAGCATCACGTGCTTTAACGTTAGTTTTAGTTTTTGGCTCTACTTGGTAGCAAGATTCTATTATTCCCTGTGTTGCTAAGACCAGGAATAAGGGAAGAGTAAAGAAAAACCACCTTCATTAATTTTGGAAGTCCAGTGGGAGATATCTAGGACCATTTTCAGACTGCACAGCATGAAAAGCTATTTAGGGAAATTAAACAATGGAAAATCTTCAGAAGTAAACAAAATCCAAACTATTTTGGCTCACAAATAAAATACTTCAGTAATGAAATACTACTCTACTACCTCAGGAAGCTGAAGCTCGTAACCTTAGCATTCCCGTCTTCCTCTGTATCACGGGTTTGCTAAGCTAAACCACAGCAGTAAGAGGTTGCTTTGTTATACTTTCTCTGATTGCGGTGTTGAGGAACACACAGCCTGGCTAGAAAGATCAGTTAGGAAGGGGTGTTAAGCAAGAAGGGGGAAAAAATCCAAGTACTGCTCCTTTAAGATATTTTGTCTGGCCATCTCAACTAAAATAGGCAGCTGCTGCATATAGGAACAACCTAGCTGAATGTTAAGGTAGGAAAAATAACACTCATTGAAGCTTGCAGCTTTAAGGACCAACTCCCATTAGCTTCAGGAGCAGTTGTGAGCACTTACCACTTCAGCAAAAGGGGCCTCAGAGACTCGAGTCAGATGGCTAGAAAGTAAGAGCATGTGGTGAAGTCTGGGATCGGGCGGTGGTAAGGAATCACTTTCTCACCACAGCGCAGTTTGTCACAGCTCTCTCAGGTGCTTGTACTGCTTCCCACTCTGCCTGCCTTCGGTTAACACCTTGGTCCCCAGTCTTCTGTCCCTTCTGTCCCNGATTTAGAGTGGATGTGAGGAGGAAGTTCTTCACCGTGAGAGTGGTGAAGGCCTGGAATGAGTTGCCCAGGGAGGTGGTTGGGGCCCTGTCCCTAGAGGTGTTTAAGGCCAGGCTGGAAGGGGCTGTGTCCAGCCTGGTCTAGGGTGGGGTGTCCCTGCCTTTGCTGGGGGTGTTGGAACTGGATGATGGTTCCTTCCCACCCTGATTGACTCTGATTCCATGGCTTCTCCAGTCAGGTGATCCTGCTGTGGCAGGGGGATTGGATTAGATGATTTTTCAAGGTCCCTTCCAATCCCTTATGATTCTATGACACAAGCTATTGAGGTTTGCTCTTACTCAGATGAGTAATTCCCAACTATTCTAGGGCTCTTCTCACCTCCTAGATTAGAGCTAGCCTAAGTAAACTTGCACAACAAATGGGTGCATTCAATGCCTCAGTCCTCAGCTCCATTCCTCTTTGATTCTGCTTGCTAGTGAACACAGCCTGAGAGGGCCAAGCCTCCCCACACATTTGACAGACAAGTGGCTGTGCTGTGTAAGAAATGAGTAAGCTGAGGATAACCGACTTTTTGACAAGAGGATTAAAGAAGTTTTTCCCCAAATCTGTCTGCACAACTGATGGGAAATATTGAGGAAACCTGAAGACAGCCAAAAGGAAGTGAGCTCTGACTGTCAGTGCTTCTCCTCTGATTCCCCAAGTCTTGTGGAGGCTGGCAAATGAAGTGGGAAAAGAGGTACGGCAGTTAGAAGCTGGATGCAACTGAGAATCACAGATCACAGATTCACAGAACATTAGGGACTGGAAGGGACCTTGAAAGATCATCTAGTCCAATCTTCCTGCCACAGCAGGATTACCTAGACCATGTCGCACAGGAACACGGCCAGGTGGGTTTTAAACATCTCATGTGATCTAGTATGGCTGCTTTTTTGAGTCTTGCTCATTCCAGTACAGTGTGGTCCTTTCCAGTTTTAATGTGGGCATGCACTTCTTAGAATTGGAAAAAAAATAGAAAAAACAGCAGTTAAGCTTTTTTTCCTCCCCTTTTTTTTTTAAATGAAGAACAGGTGTACTCACTCGATGGAAATCCAGCAGAAATGTACACAGAAAGGGTGCTTATACCTATAAATTATGTTCCCTCAGCCTAAGCATGTAAATATATTTTATGTTGTCAAAATAATGACAGAGAATGTATGATCAGATGTGCAGGAAGTAAGAGCAGTAGGAAGATATAGATCTGAAGTGTCAGAGCAATGCTAGTTAAAAAAAACCAGTAATGAATCAAACCAGAAACAAGAAAGTGATTCAAATACAAATAAAAGGAAACTCTCCTTTTTCTTGAATTACACTAAATATTACAGTAACGCAAAACTAGTAAGACGCAGAGGCGTCTCCATTGAACGGCAGAAGAAGCACTAGAAGTAGCTAAGAATCATAGAATAATTAGGGATTGGAAGGGACCTTGAAAGATCATCTAGTCCAATCCCCCTGCCAGAGCAGAACCATCTAGACCAAGTTGGTAACTACCTCTTTGTTACTACTAACTAACTGGAAGTTAGCTGAATCCAAACAGAGTTCATGGTACTGGTGCCAGATTAAAATACAAGGAAATAAGGAAACAAGTCCAGGACTTGATATTAGGAAGAATTTTTTCACAAAAAGGAGGGTCAAGCACTGGTCTGGGCTTCCCAAGGAGGTGGTTGAGTCGCCATCCCTGGATGTGTTTAAAGATGGTTTGGATGAGGTGTTGAGGGATGTGGTTTAAGGGTGAACTTGTAAGGTAGGGTAGGTGGTTCCAGGGGTCTTTTCCAACCAGAGTGGTTTTGTGATTCTGTGAATACAGCTTTTAGAACACAGGAGACTGTGTGTTAGCTTTGTAAAAAGAAATTATATCCAAGACCCAAGTTTTCAGTGTTACCCATACATAGAGAGTTGGCAACACAGGCTCTTCTCAGTGTCACCTAGTGATAGGACAAGGGGCAATGGGTGTAAACTGGAACCCCGTGACTCTGTGAAAATATCACCGCACTGCTTTTCGATGTCTACTGTGCACCTAAAACTTAAAGCTGTGTGTATGGGGGAAAGCACTGCAGTGCAGCTGGGCAGAGTCTCATTCAGGCAGATGTAAGGGTGCTGCACTGTGAGGTGGCAGCTATTTTAAATTCTTCTGACAAAGAACATCAGAACTGAGCAGCTGCTTATCAGCTGAGGTCACCACCTCAGTCTCCTTTTCTCCAAGCTCAAGAGACCCAGATCTCTCAGCCTTTCCTCATCAGGGAGATGCTCCACTCCCTTCATCATCTCTGTGATTCTGTGTGGACTCTCTACAGCAGCTCCCTGTCCTTCCAGAACTGGACACAATATTCCAGCTGTGTTCTCACTAGGGCAGAGTAGAAGGGGTGGAGAACTCCTCTCGATCTGCTAACCACGCCCTTCACTTGTTTCTATTACTTCAAATAGAAACATAGGCTACTTGGAAGACATGAGGTGTTTCAGCCATGTAGAGTTGGAACTGAAGCGCAAAACTTCATACGTGACATTGAGGTGCTGGGTTGTGTTCAGAGATAGAAAATGAAGCTGGTGCATGGTCTAGAGTACAAGTCCTGTGACGTGTGGCTGAGGGAACTGAGGTTGTCCGGTCTGGCACAAAGTATGCTCAGGGAAGCCTGTATGGGGCTCTACAACTACCTGAAAGGAGGTTGTAGCAAGGTGAAGGTTCATTTGTTCCCCCAAGTAGCAAGTGAAAGTTTAATTTTGAGACTGAAAAGCTTCTTACAGCTATGGAAAAGGAAAAAAATGCAGAATGTGGGAGCTTAGTTTAAGACTAAAGAGCCAATCTTTCTATGCAGATAGAGTGGAGAGTACATGTTGAGGTAAAGTGTTGTCCAGTAAGAAAGGACAGTGTGAAAAGAGGACTGAGCAAAAATTTCTGAAATGAATGAGGAAGAAGGGTGTTGCAAAGGCTACTGTTTTAATGTAGAGTTAAGTGTTCTTGCAGCTCTTGTAGCCAGATTGATAGGTATGAAGTTATCGACAAGAATGCGACTTGGTCTAGGTGGTCCTGCTCTGGCAGGGGGATTGGACTGGATGATCTTTCGACGTTCCTTCCAATTCCTAATGTACTGTTTCTGTGATACTGTGCAAGGAATAGAGTGAATGGATGAAGAGAGTCAAAAGACTTGGTCATGAAGATGATGTATTATTTCTCTCATGCCTTTTTCATTCCACCATGGTCACCCTTGAGTTATGTTTATTTAAACTAGGGTGCAGTCCCTTGCAGCCAGTTGCAAGCACTAAGAGAAAGAGTGGATTCACATCTCCCAAAGGAGTTACACTTGTCACAGCTTCTGAATGAAGAGCTACAGTGAGGAAAGTAGTTCATTGACCTCCATGTCTATGCCAGCTGTGGTAAGAAAGAATAAACCTGAACTACATCCAGGAAAATTTCTTCTCAGTCACTAACTAGTCAGTTTGGGGTAGTTAATCACCAAAAAATGTTGTCTGGGGAAGTTCAGGTACTCAGCCTGGATGCATTCCTGCATGACTTGGTCTAGATGATCCTGCTGTGGCAGGGGGATTGGACTAGCTGATCTTTTGAGGTCCCTTCCAATCCCTAATGCTTCTATGATTCTTTAGGTACAAGCCTGAATAACACGGCAGTACTGAACACAACCTGGGGCAAGAGATAGATCCAATGATTATCCAAGTTCTCTTCCTAGTCTATCTTTCTGCAGCTGTAACTGCTCTAACTCTACCCTTGTACAACAAATATTTGCTGCAATAGTGACTATAAAGCAATAGGACCCAATTTTCTGTTGTTGAAGAGGCTTGTCATTCCATGTCACAGCCAATGGAACAAGATCAGAAACTGGTTTATTTCATCTCATGATGAATTCCACTAACAGGAGTAACCAACTGGAAGAACCAGCAATTTGTCTTCTGCAACACGAGAGTGGGTCTCTTAAGTATTTTTTACGTGAATTTATTTTCACACAGGCTTTTCCCCCTCAAACTGAGCAGTAAAAAACCCAGTAGATACAACTAATAATGTTTGTTCAGAAAGGCAGGCAATAAACCTTCAGCAAACGATGACACTGTAACCCTTAAACAGTAATTGTGCTGCCTAAGGCATCTGATAAAGGATTCTAGTGTTCTCTCTATATTGCGTCAGGCAGATGCATCAATCAAACTCCATAATGGACTAAATTGGGAAATGGGGGACTGGGAATAAACAGTTCTAAAAAGAGGTGAAACTTTGTGACAAGCAGCCTTAACAGTCCAATCCTGATTCTAAACATAGAAGCAATTTTAAGGCTCCTCTGGAGGCAAAGGACAATTATTGCCTAAACAAATAAACTAGTGTCTCAGTACCTCAGGCGCTCACTAGAGTTAGTTGGAAGCCGTTTAGAGATCTGACTGGTGGAGTTTCAGGGACATTGCAGACTGACCCGTCAACTTTAATTGAACTGTAAAGGGACATCCTTTTAGATAATCCATAAACTAAACAGGAATAGAATGAGAAAACTGGAATGTGTGATGATTTTAGCACCAGTTCTGCTGCCAACAAAAATAATTAGGTCTGAACTAAGATTGAATAGATGTCAGGCTCTGAATTTGAATCCATGTGAACACTGCACACATAAGATCCTTAAGTTCAGTTGAAGACCTAACCATCAGCTTCTACTTAAAGTCTTTATTTAAACCTGTGTGGCAAGATGGCAGCAAATGAATTTAAAAAAAAAGAAGAAAAGGAAATAAAAGCTTATCTGACCATTTAGGCTGCGTTGTGCCGAGTGCCGCAGAGCCTTTGAGATGGGTACTGAGCCTACAGATTAGTGCTTGCATTCATATTTGCACCGTGTACTGAATGGGATCGCACTACAGCAGAGGTAAAAAGAGCTTTTTAGTCCAGTTCTGGGCCCTTCAGTTCCAGAAGGACATGGAGCTGCTAGAGACAGTCCAGCACAGAGCCACAGAGATTATGAAGGCAGAGGAGCATCTCAGTAATGAGAAGAGGCTGAGGGAGCTGGGTCTCTAGCTTGGAGAAGAGACTGAGGGGTGACCTCATTAATGTCTATAAATATGTGCAGGGTGGGTGTCAGGAGGATGGAGCCAGGCTCTGCTCAGTCTCATCTGGTGATAAGATGAGGGGCAATGGGCGTGAGCTGGAACATGGAAGGTTCCACATCAATCTGAGAAGGAATTTCTTCCTGGTGAGGATGACAGAGCATTGAAACAGGCTGACCAAGGGGGTTAAACATCTCCTTCTCTGGAGACACTTAAAATCCACCTGGACATGTTCCTGTGCAACTTGGTCTAGGTGGTCCTGCTGTGTCAGGGGGATTGCACTAGATGATCTTCCGAGGTCCCTTCCAATCCCTAATGTTCTGTGACATGCAGCTGAACTCTTCCAGCCCGGTGTCTATTCACAGCTGAAACAAATTGTGCGCCGGAGTGCTGTTTACTAACACTGGCACTTGTAGCAAATGTCACTGTTGCTAAACAATGCAAGTCAGAATTTACTTTTCTGTCAAGATTAAGTTCCCGTACAGGAAGCTACTGGTAGCAGCAGTAACAGGGAAGCTATGCAAAAGATGAGCAGCATGTCTGTTATCAGTACTAAATTTTATACAAAGTCCTTTTGCTTTGTGGGTTTATTCCTGGAACACTGTGCCAAATATTTAGAGTCAAGATATTTTTCTTGGAAAGCACTTCAGATTCCATGGGTGCCCTATATAAGGAACCTCAGATGGCTGTATCTTGGGTTCGACCTGACAAAACCTAGTCACTTTCTTAGTAAAAACACTCGGGAGTTGATATATGTATCACAGGTACAACAGCAATCCAGTCTAATTTACATTAGGCTATTTCTATGCAAATTTAAAGATTACAGCACATCAGGAATTATAGTCCCTTGGTATCCTTCTCTGTGTATGTTCTTAGTCTAACATTCAGTTCCTAATCACAGAACATCAGGGATTGGAAGGGACATCAAAAGATCATCTAAGTCCAATCCCCCTGCCACAGCAGGATCACCAGGCCAAGTCACACAGAAACATGTCCAGGCAGGTTTTCAGTGTCTCAAGAGAAGGAGACTCCACAACCCCCCTGGGCAACCCCTTCCAGTGCTCCATCATCCTCACTGTGAAGAAGTTCCTTTTCACATTTATATGTCTCTCATGTCCCAGTTTACATCCATTGCCCCTTGTCCTATCACTAGATGACACTGAGAAGAGCCTGTGTTTGCCAAACTCTCTATGTATGAGTAACACTGAAAACTTGCATCTTGAATATAATTTCTTTATACAAAGCTGACGTACAGTCCCCTGCATTCTACAAGACATATTCACAGAATTAATTTTGGTGGAAAAGATCCCTAGGATCATCGAGACCAACCACCTACCCTACCTTACAAGTTCAGCCTTAAACTAGACCCCTCAACACTTCACCCAAACGATCCTTGACCACATTCAGGGATGGCGACTCAACCACCTCCTTGGGAAGCCCATTCCAGTGCCTGATCACCCTTTCTGTGAAAAGATTTTCTAAGATCAAGTCTAAACCTACCTTGTTGTAATTTGAACCCATTTGTATATTTATTCGTTCTCCACATTTTGAAAGTCATAAAACCTTCTGGAAATTTAAACTGATGCACCAGTATATCAGCTGCAATCTAGAATTGAAGTAGATTTGTCTTCTACTGTCAAGCTAAGCCTAAAAGTACCCAGTAGCTACTGCAGATTTGGCAGGGGCAGCTTTTTAGATAAGGACTTGCTGTTTCTTTGCATTTCCAGTAAAACCTGATGAATTTCTACCTGCAACCATACGAACCTCTGAAAGATTTCACATTAGATAAATGCAGACTTTAGATTACTGAAGTACCATTTAGACCCTTGATTGATTCAAGTTTTTGATCCCTAAGCTCATCTTCAGCTATTCATCTCTTCATAAAGACCAGCCTTCAAAGGACTGTTTTAAAATAAGGATTATTTGACTTTGTGTTCTGCTTCTGTTCAAGAGGAGAAGTCATGATATGACCTTGCCCACACTTGAACTCACACTCCGGTCTTTCCGAAAAAATAATCACATCCAGCTACAAACGATCCTTTTTTCGCTTGAAGTAAATGTTAATACGCTTTCACTTGGTACAGCGTTCCCTTGCTGTCATTTTAACTGCTATTTGCCAGTGTCCTAAAAACATTACAATTCCATTTCTTTGTGGTAATAGGGCTCCTTCTGCTTAGATTAGGAAAAGAAATTTGAGATGATCTCTTTGCAGAAGTAGACAAGTTGCTGTCTGGATCTAGCAAGGAGGAGAACCTGAGTAAAAGTGATGAATTTCTGTTTTAAAAGCTACTTTGTCTTAATTCCTGGCGTAGTCCTCAAAAAGGTTGAATTTACTCCTTTGAGTTTTCTTTGATACATTAGAATTATCCTGGATGTGTTCCTGTGCGACTTGGTCTAGGTGATCCTGCTGTGGCAGAGGGATTGGACTAGATGATCTTTCAAGGTCCCTTCCAAACCTTAACATCTTGTGATTAATTCTATAGCTCACACCAGTAGAGTAGAAAGTTAAGAGTTACTGTAGATATAGTTATTGTGAGGTACAGCTTTTCTTTTTAAAACATTATTAATCCTGCAATGAAATCAGACTCTGTCTGGTTCCTTTTCCCTTCCAAGGAGCAAAGAGAAAGGGATGTTCTTGTGTACTTTAAGACTAATAGACATACTGTTTGACCAGAAGGTCTGCTTAGTCTTCAGAAATCAGGAAACTTTGTCTAATATTCAAACAACTTTCAGAAAATTGCTCCCATACCCAAGCTTCTCTTGAATTGTATATCAGTGCTGCCCTCATTATGGTTCTCATTAAGAGATGATCAGAGATAGGCCCTTTATCAAGCTGCTCGTACACATACTGAGTTTCCTCTTTAAGGCCCTTGGAGACATTTCCTCATACGTATTCTTTCCCCGCGGCCCTTGTAGTCTATCCCAAAGCAATGGATTACCTTGACAACAGCCTCACGAACTGGTAAAGCTATGCCTTGTAATCCCCTCTTTTTTCAGCTCAGCAGTACAGGTGAGGGTCAGACCATTCTTCCAGAGCAGACTGTAAAGAGCACCCCCAATGGATTAGTACTAATTTATTTGACCCAGGTGTTTCTGTAATCATGCTGAAAATTTTGCAGCGCTTTAATGGCCCTTAAACTTACATTTCCACCTGTTCTTTCTGCATTGCTCGTGTTCCTTACGTTCCTTTGTTTGCTTAGGTGTGTTTCTTTGTTTCTGTATCTAATTTAGCACATTTTAAAAAGAAGGGCACAATAAAATTTAAAAGGCTGGTAGAGAGAGTTTCTCACATTACCACCACGTGCACTACTAACACGCAGGCGCAGAGCAGAGGAACAGGTACATCGTGGTGTGAATGATACCCATAATGAATGTTTCCCCAGATGCAATTAAACATCTGTTATATAAACTACATAGCTCATTTCTTGCTTGCATCACTATCAGAATAGGGTAAAACAGAAACCCCCAGGGAGCTCCCTAGGACTTGCACATATCCTCCTTTGCTGGGCTGAAACACAGCCCAGCCTGGTAATGAACAGTCTGGAAATCTGTGACCTTCAACTGTGAGATCTTTAGATGGCTGATGCCAGAACCCGCTCAGAGTTATTCCGTGAGCTGTCTTCCAAAGAGACCCATTCCGCCACTTCTCAAAGATCATTCAAACAGTTCATAATGCAGTTGGTGTGAGCAGTGACACTTTGACCAGGAAAACAACCAGGAGAGAAGAAAATTCAGGAACAGAAGAGGGAAGGAAAACAAGCTGAAGCTGAAAACACCTGTATTGGGCAGGAATGCCTTTCTTTTACAACCACGAGCCAAAGGACCCGTAGGAAGCCTGCTCATCAGTGTCTTACAGTGCAACAATGCATAAAATAAGTCAATAAATAATTGCTGGAGTAGTCCAGCAATTGCTTAGAACTGGTAGAGGCTAGAATCTGACTATTTGTGATGTCCTGCACCTGTTACTTCCCCAAAACGGCAAAACACAACCCAAACCAAGATTATCTTCTTACAGAGTTTCAAGCGCACCACAGGTGAGCTGCTAAATTATATCTTTTAATCTGAGGGCATTTTGCCACCTCTTGGGAGCATAGTATTGCAGGTCTTTCTCATCAAGATCTACTTCTTCCACAAGCACTATGTGAACACAGAACTTTATGACAAACCCCAGTCTCAACCATGGTTTATTTCTATCTCAAGCTCACCTATGCTTAGAGAATCATTAGGGATTGGAAGGGACCCCGAAAGATCATCTAGTCCAATCCACCTGCTTATAGCATTGGTATGGACACCTCCAGAGAAAAACACGTAAAGCCATACTAGAAATAGGAAGAATGCAAAATATAGAGACAGAGTGGAAATTGAGGACAGGATTTATTCTGGGACTAGAAATTTAAGTGTTTCAGACAGCCAATACTGTATTCATCATATAAAGGGTGAAAGGGTAGAAATTTCCACTCTCTTCCTTCTGTTTTTGCAGGAAGAGCACACAGAAACTCTACAACAGAAATAGAAGGGAATAGTAATTTTTAACTGTGGTGCTTTCCTTTTGCATTAGACCCTTTCTTTTTGTCTTTTGAGCCCTTTTATCCATGATTAAAAAATAGGGGGAGATGAGAAAGAGACACTAAAATATGGGGCATTAAAGTAAGGACAGAGTTTGTTGTCAGGGGGCTGGAAAAACAGAAGCAAAACTTGCAGATTTCTATACAATAAACCAGATGTTTCCCTTTGAAACTTGTACATCAACAGCTTTCATGTTTTAACCAGTTTGGCTTCCTCAAGTTTTGAGTGTGAGCGTTTCTTTGCAGGAGGGTGATGACACAGAGTGGGTGATTACATTTTATTAGCATTATTTTGCTTTTGCATGTTGGTGTAGTTTTTAATGTCATAGAATCATTAGGGATTGGAACCTTGAAAGATCATCTATCTAGTCCAATCCCCCTGCCACAGCAGGATCACCTAGACCACGTCACACAGGAAAATTTACTGTTGAATTGAAAATCAAGACTTAAAACTCATTCTCACCATTTCCAATAAGCACTAGCAGTCCTAAATCTTTAAATAATAATATTCTTAAACATATAGATGTTATCTAAGGTTTCTCTTGTGGTGTGTTATACACGAGCTCTGCTCTCCCTCCGTGCCTTGGCATGCCGCTAGAGAAGTCTGGCTGTAAGAGCCAGGCAGCATGGAAAAGAGTGCCAATGAAAGACAAACCTTCTACAGTTTCTAAAGTCCTGGTACTGCTGTGTAACACTCTCTTGGATTTTTATATACTTTTACGATAGAGTTTTATCAGCATTAACTGCACCTTCAGACCAGAGAGCCCCAAGTGTATGATTTGCTTGCACTGTTATCTGGAAGAGCTATTACGATGTCCACTTCTCACTTTACCGCTGAATGAAAGGAAAGAGAAGCTCACAGTCCCTGCGCCCGCACAGTTACAGAGCCTGGCAGAAATCACCATTATCCTGCCCCATGTATAGAGCTTTCACTGAGAGCTCCCTTCATCCGCTAAATGAAGATGAATGCTTATTAGGAAAAAAAAGGCTCGCTGTGATCAACTTCCCAAAAATAATCAGAGTGAGGCACGCAACCTGAACATTAGGGCTCTTAATGGCTGCATTGGAGTGAACTGAGGAAGGCTAAGGATCCTTGGCTGCTTGCACTGAGTCATAACTTTTCAAACAAGGCCCTAAGTCAGAGCTATCAGTCCTGTGATGCTGTTTTCCTGGCTCATGATAAGCCCGTCTCTTTCTATCCCAGGCTTGGGCCTGTGATTTAACATGGCAATGACAGCAATTGCTAGCCCCAAAAACATCCTTGGCGACTCTCATCTAACACAAATCACTTATTCTTTGTGGATGATGAGTGAGTCATGCAAGCAACAGATGGCGCATTAAGAGTGCGTTGTCGAAGGATGCTTTAATTAGTTGTGTGGCACATAATTATGTGGGGTCAAGTAATAATTTAATTTTTGTATACTATCCTTTTCTCATACACCAGCAGCAGACCACCCTCTACGATAAAGGAGCTCCCGATAACGCACAGGATACTTACTGGAAAACACGAGGAAATTCATTATTCTCTTTCCACAATAGGTCTTTACGGGTTTTTCTTTAAGTCCTTTCTGTGTTGTACAAGCAGCTTTGAAAGCTGTAGTCCAAACCTTTGTAAAATATCTTAGGAAAAATAAAACAGATGCAAACCCAAGGCTGTAAAATTAAATGAGCATTTTTAGGCAAGATATATCATTTGCCCATTATTTTTTACTTCTACGCTATAAAGGTCTGAGGCTATGCGTCTCTAAGCATAGCGAAGCTGCTTCTTGCCTTTGATTGGCTTTTGTTATACCAAGTGAAGTAACAGTGACTGACCTGACTTAAAAATAGTCCTCAAAATAAATTCCTAAGTGGCTCCATATGTGGGACGGATTTGTGTTAAATAGTATTTTGAATAGTAGAGCAGGACTTTGGGAAAAGTGTTCTGCACAATATGAAATGGTCTTCCTCATACAACAAACTTGTAGGCAGAAAAGTCAACAGTAATACAGAGGTAACTCTTCAGATATTCAGCTGAAGTCCCTTCCAATCAAGGGTCTCTATCTTTGATGTCAACAGCATTAGATTTTTATGCATCAGTGGTTCTGCTGTTCACAGTCACTGTATTTATACTGTTTTTATACCATTTGAACAGGCTGAAGAGCAATGAGACAAGAACATGGAGATAAACCTGCAAATGTGTTAATCATAGAACATTAGGGACCTTGAAAGGTCATGTAGTCCAATCCCCCTGCCACAGCAGAATAACCTAGATCAAGTTGCATATGAACATGTTCAGGTGGGTTTTGAATGTCTCCAGTGATGGAGACTCTCCACAACCCCCCTGGGCAGCCCCTTCCAGTGCTTCATCTCCCTCACTAGGAAGAAGTTCCTCCTCATATTTATGTGGAGCCTCCTATGTTCCAGCTTACATCAACTGCCCCTTGTCCTATCACCAGATGACATTGAGAAGAGCTTGGCTCCATCCTCCTGACACCCACTCTTCACGCATTTATCAACATTAATGACGTCACTCCTCAGTCTCCTCTTCTCCAAGCTCAAGAGACCCAGCTCCCTCAGCCTTTCCTCATCAGGGAAGTGTTCCTTTTCCTTCATCATCCTTATTGCTCTACATTGGACTCCCTCCAGCAGCTCTGGGTCCTTCTTGAATTTCAGCTTCTGTCTTAGATAAATGTTAAGCTACTGTGGAGATGTACACTGCCAACACTTGCAGTTTGATAAAGTTTGTACTAATTCATATTAATCAAATTGTCAGTTTAGAGCACTTATCCCTCTCCCATGTAATCCATTACAATTGTCTTGTTAGAAGAGTTTCATACACAATTGTACTAGTTCTTACTGGGACAGTCATACAGGTGACTTCCAAGTCACAGAATCACACACATAGAATCACAGAACCTTGGGGATTAGAAGGGACCTCGAAAGATCATCTAGTCCAATCCTTCTGACGCATCAGGATCACGTAGACAAAATCACACAAGAACACATCCAGGTGGGTTAAACTGGGAACCTCAGAGTGTATTTTACCCCATTGGCAAAAGGCTAAGCCCTTCCTCTTGGAGGAAAAGTGGCCGGAGACACCCTCATTTCCACAGTCCCATAGAGAACTGGTGGCTTAAGCAGAACCACACAAAGCCAGGAATCACTGCCTGTAGAGCCAACCACAGGAACAAAAGAACAAACTATTACTGTTATACCTCTTTGGGAAATGAAGGGTAACAGGTGGTCATTCTTATCAGCGACCTTCAGTGTTGATAATGAGATTGTGTGGAGACTGACAAGGCATCCTCAGAAGGTTTCTGGAAGATGGAGATTGAGAAATTGCAATACTTTCGTGATATTGGGAGCTTTCTCCCATCAAGGAACACAGCAGGCTTGTGATTTTCATTAGCATATTTCTTTTTCTTCTACCTTAATAATTTGTGAGCTGTATCTTTGACTGTGTTTGAATCACTCTCCAGCATTCAGACCCAGCAGACCAATGCCGAAGAGATGAATACTAACGCTCTCAACGTGAGAACCCGACTCCTGCCACAGTAATCCTCACGTCTATTTCTGTCATGTATAAAGTTCGCCATTACTTCCAAGCTGTTATCACCCCGCAAGACTAATAGTCTAGAGATGAATGTCTGTATAAATCAGCTTGGATTCTCAGACTGTCACCCTATGTATCTTAAGATGTGAAAGCTATAAAAAAGCTCGTTCCTGCCTACACACTGTTCTGTAATCGTTGCCACTGTGCCAACAGATCCATTTAAGAGCATTAGTCTTGACACATAGACCACTTTGCAATCTAAGACGGAATGATTTGACTGATTGCTCTTCATGTTTCTCCCTAAATGTGATGCCATCTAGTGATAGGAATTTTCTCTTCACAGAAACTGCGGACTTGGAATCAAGAGTCTCACGTGTTGAGCTTTTTTGTTCAGCCTGTGGGATAATTTCTACAGCAGTGACTGAGAGATTTCTCTGGTTTTCAAAGCCCAGATGCATGTTTGCAGCACAAATATCTTGTACTGGCTTACCAAAACTGATTCTTCTTTCCATTAAAAACTAAGAATTATAGTGTCATGAAGGCTTACTCAACTCAGAGATGTCCATCCCAGATAAATAATCTTCATCCTTTCCAGTCTTATTCATTTACATCCCCTCTTGGTCTAACTGGAGTTTGGGAGTCAACAAGGATGTCTTGCATCACACACAAGAATATTTGAGTTAAAATTTTTAAAGTTCAGCCCTTGAGTACCATCCTTAATGTTCTTTTTATCACTGCTGACATGAAGAAATGAGGCACTAAACAAGATCTCTACTAATTCATACTGTGTGCATTGTCAGTTTGGAGTCTTATCCTCTTCCCCATTTGACTCAAAATTTCTTCCATCCACAAATAAAGATGTAGCAGTAGCACACTGAAACAGAGTTGAAAGTAAATTGGATAAATTAATTCAAGTATCTTTGCATTATATCTCTTGTGGCTGTAGTTAAAGAAAAGACGTCTTGAAAGACTCATTCTGAGCAGCCAAAACTAAGGAATTGATTTAAACATTAAATGCTGTGAAGGAGATACTGTCCATCCTCCACCCAAGTGTTCCCTTGGTGACACTGAGAAAATGTCATAGAATCATAAGGGATTGGAAGGGACCTAGATAGATCATCTGGTCCAAACCCCCTGCCACAGCAGGATCACCTAGAGCTAGTCACACAGGAATATGTCCAGGCAGGTTTTAAACATCTTCAGAGAAGGAGACTCCACAACTCCCTTGTGCAGCCTATTCCAGTGCTCTGTCACCCTCACTGTGAAGAAGTTCCTTCTGATATTTATATGGAACCTCCTATGTTCCAGCTTATACCCATTGCCCCTCATACTACACCCAGACCCATGTCCAGAGAGACACAGGAAGCATGTAATATGGTCTGGCAGACAAATTAATGGAAACTAAAGAGCATTTCAATCTTCTGGATATTTCACATGACCTATAGTTCACAGAATCACAGAACATGAAGGATTGGAAGGGACCTTGAAGAACCATCCAGTCCAATCCCTCTGCCACCGCAGGATCACCTAGACCAAGTTGCACAAGAACACATCCAGGTGGGTTTTAAACATCTCCAGAGAAGGAGACTCCACAAGCCCTCTGGGCAGCCCATTCTAATGCTGTCATCTGCTATCGAGCAGTAAATTTCATACTTTGCCAGCAATGAGAAAAAAACCATCTATTTCTGTGTCAATCACTGCTAGATTTATCTGGTCACTGAAAAGGAATCAACTGACTTAACTGGGAATAAAATTGTATCAGCTGCACCAGAAACCGTTGTGTTGCTATAGAGATTAATAACAATCAAAAAGTTTTTCATGACAGTAACTTAGGAAAATGGAAGTAACTTTTAAACAGAAGAGCAAATAACCATAAATCACCCCTCTTCCCTGCTTTCTCATCACACATGAACCTTTCTGCATTTCCTTAATTCAATTATTCATTTTCCTTTGGCAGAAGATTTCAGTGCAATTTGTGTCTTCTATATAATAAATCAGGTTTAATAACAGTGATTTAAGCCTGATAATTCCTCCTTATCGGGTTATAAAATTGCTCTTTTGTGATATTATCGAAAGAAGAAATTTACTTACTGCATAAATAAATGGGCTTGAAGGCACGTCTTGAAGAATTCTGAGGAGCAGCTGGAGGAACTGGTGGTGTTTAGTCCAAAGAAAAGGAAGCTGAGCGGACAACTGTCTCTCTGACTACCTGAAAGGAATTTGTAGTGAGGTGGGTGCTGGTCTATTTTTCCAAGCAGCAAGTGGAAGGACAAGAGGAAATGGCATCAAGTCGCACCGAGGGAGGTTTAAGCTAGGTATTAGGAAAAATTTCACCACCAAACATCATCGGAAACTGAAACAGGATGCCCAGGGAAGTAGTTGAAGCACTATCACAGAGCATTAGGGTTACTGGCAATTTTATTTATTTATGGTCTAGGTGATCCTGCTGTGGCAGGGTGATTGGACTAGACGCTCTTTCGAGGTCCCTACCAATCCCTCATGTTCTGTGACTCTAAATTAACAAAGCAGTCAAATAAGCTAGAAAGTCTGCCAGCTAATGTCTGACAGCCAGCCATGTGTAAAGACTACCTAAAGCAAGTGGTTTTCATTACTTCCAATAGAGACTGAAAGTTACAGGATTAAAAAAATTGATTCCAATTATTCAGGATCCCATTCCAAGTGCATGTAATAAATCAAACCATAAGCAGCATCAGTTTTACTGGAACGCAGACGTCACACCTTTACTGCGGAAGAACACGTATTCAGCATTTAGCCATTGGCAATTCCTTTCTCCAAGGAGAATTTCTGGTATGTAATGGCATTCCAGCTACTTGTAGAAAGTCCCACCACACGGTCATAAATAGCATTTTGTGGCAAGTAAACTTTGGGTGACTGAGCTTTGGTTATAAAATAACCCAACACTCCATGTTGGGAAATCTCTTTAAAGCTGAGTGGTTCTTTTTATTCTCTATATATCAGTTTCTTAATGGCTTTTCAACAGTTCAGGCCATTTTCTAAAATTACTACAGCTGCTTCACATTAGTTAGAGGGTTTTGTTGCTAAGAGACCTTCTGCTTGCTAAACCTTACGAGATCCTTAAACTAGATCAACTTTTTGTTGGTGCATATTCACAGCAAAACACTATTAGATATGAGAGCTGGGGTAACTTTTGCCTCTAAACAGGTTCAAAGTGTGCAGGAACTTTCAAACTGCTAGTAGTGGTGTTGTCTTGGGTGAAGCTGCCTCAATCCTCCTGGCCAGCCAAGGCTAAACAGGTTTAAAGTGCTCAGGAGCTCTCAAACTGCTAGTAGCAGTGTTGTCTGAGATAAAGCTGCCTCAGCCCTACCGGCCGGCCAAGGCACTTTTGTGAAGCCTCCAGCCCGTTTCGAATGTTCCCTGTCTTTTTCACTGCATGGCCAGTGAAATACAGGCTGTATTTCAGGGCTTTTTTTACAGATTTTACTATAGCCACAAATTCTTGAACAAGCATCTTCACAAACAGAATCCAGGGCATTCAGCAGCTCACAAGAAATGAGAAGGAAGCAGCTTGTGCCTAAGAGCAGGAAGGTTGAGTGGGCTCAAATCACTCCCATTCTGTTCACTGAGCTGTCACTTTCATCAAAGGAGTTTATACATCATGTTCAGTGCTCCCATGTAGGTCTGACAGCTAGTTTTACTGTTTGGATCAAGAGTAAATAAGGTGAAGAATCAACAACAACCAGGTCCCAGAAGAAGCAATTAAACAGGAGGGTCTGGCTAGAATAAAAATTATGGGAAGAGAAGACATAGAAGTTTGTGATACATGGGAGTGCATAAGGATTTCCAGGAATACTTAACATCAGGAATGCAATAAGTAGACCAGTCCTGAAAAAAAGAGTGAATTGATGTGTGGATAGCTACAGTGGAATCATAGAATCATTAGGGATTGAAAGGGACCTCGAAAGATCATCTAGTCCAATCCTTCTGCCGCAGAATGATCACCTAGACCAAGTCACACAGGAACACATCCAGGTGGGTTTTAAACTTCTCCAGTGAAGGAGACTCCACAGCCCCACTGGGGAGCCTGTTCCAGTGCTCTGTCACCCACACTGGGAAGAAGTTCCTTCTCATATTTATAAGGAACCTTCTATGTTCCAGGGAACCTCCTATGTTTCAGAATCACAGAACATTAGAGACTGGAAGAGAACTTGAAAGATCATCTAGTCCAAACCCCTTGGTACAGTAGAATCACCTAATGAGATGGCAAAATAATTATTAGCACAGAATCATTAGATATTGGAAGGGACCTCAAAAGGTCATCTAGTCCAATGCCTCTGCCAGAGCAGGATTACCTAGACCAAGTCACACAGGAACATATCATCCTGGGGCTGGTTTTTTTAAACTATGTCTTTTAAATTTATTTTGGGTTTGTTGTTTATTGTTTTCACATTACAGTATTGAGTACTCGGCTTTGTGATTCCAAAGTCACAGCACAAGAAGCATCACTTTTCCATGTCCCTTTTCTTTGTCCTCAGATGTTTCTTGACTAAATGGTATATAAGGAGCAGTCAGGTGTCAGCTGGAAAGCAGGAGCCCTGATAAACAGGGTACTTAGAAAGAATGTCGAGCTGATAGCTGTAGCCAAGTTAGGATGAAAACGCCCATGTAATTTAGAATAATGTTGTATAAAAAATTGAGGTGTTACCGTGATTAGGAAAGAAGATGTCTAGAAATTAAATACAGACTAAGAAAATCAGTGGTTATTATGAGAGAGTTGGGCAGATTGAACCTTTATACCAGCATTTTCAGTTCTGCCTAATTAACTAAACTAACAGATGAGAGAGAAAACGTTTTCTTAACTACAATCTTAAGATGCCAGAGTTGAATGGTCTAACATTCTACCATCTCACCATTTGCTGCTGGAGCCTTGATCTTGACAAAGCAATAGCTTGACATAGCAGGAAAAGTGAAAAAATGGAATATGAAAATAGAATAAGATTACTACCATCTAATTATGAGGACAAGATTCAGGTAAATATGAAGGAAAGCTCTCTAACTGTAAAGAATATGAAGCATATTGCTCAGAGGTGGAACAGTCTCCACTGCTTGAGGTTTTTCAGAATCAGTTTGACAAACAGCAATATCCTGTCTTTTAGGAAAGAAATAGCCATCTTAAGCAGCACCTGATGCTATCACAAAATCACTCCCGGAATCATCGAGTCCAGCCGCCCACCCTACCTTACAAGTTTACCCCTAAACCACATCCCTCAACATCTCATCGAAACTATTTTTAAAAACATCCAGGGATGGCAACTCAACCACCTCCCTGGGAATCCCATTCCAGTACCTGACCACCCTTTCTGTGAAAATTTTCTTCCTAAGATCAAGTCTAAACCTACCCTGTTGTAACCTGAAACCATTCTCTCTTTTTCTATCACTAACTGCTTGTGAGCAAAGACCAGCACCAACCTCTTCATAACATGCTTTCAGGTAGTTGTAGAGAGTGATGTGGTCTCCTCTCAGCCTCCTTCCAACCAAAGAGCCCCAGCTCTTTCAGTCTTTCCTCATAAGATATGTCTTTCCTCATAAGATATATGCTCCAGTCCCTTCACCAGCTTAGTTGCCCCACTCTGTACCTGGTTCCAGCATCTCCACATCTCTCTTGACCCTCAGACAATTCCTTTTAGTCCAAGAAAGAAATGCTTATAAGGGACTGTGAAACTCACAGGGGTTTGAAGATCTCATTGATCTGGAAAGCAAGCTGCTGTTAGGCATAACCTAAAATGTTAATTCTGTTGTATATGTAGTGTTCATATATATTTTTAAGATATGTATACTGAATATATATTATATACAATGTTAACATTATATAATATAGAATCATAGAATCACTACGGACTGGAAGGGACCTCGAAAGATCATCTAGTCCAATTCCCCTGCCACAGCAGGATCACCTAGACCAAGTCACACAGGAACACATCCAGGTGGGCCTTGAACATCTCCAGTGAAGGAGACTCCATAACCTCCCTGGGCAGCCTGTTCCAGTGCTCCATCACCTTCACTGTGAAGAAGTTCCTCCTCAGGTTGATGTGCACACTTTTATGTTCCAGCTTACAACCATTGCCCCTCATCCTATCACTACATGACACCGAGAATAGCCCAGATCCATCCTCCTGACACTCACCTCTCAAATATTTGTAGACATTAATGAGGTCACCCCTCAGTCTTCTCTTTTCCAAGCTAAAGAGACCAAGATCCTTCAACCTCTCCTCGTAAGAAAGGTGCTCCACCTCCTTCATCATCTTCTTTGCCCTACGCTGGACTCTCTCCAGCAGCTCCACATCCCTCTCGAACTGAGGAGCCCACAACTGGACACAATACTCCAGGCGTGGTCTCACCAGGGCAGAGTAAAGGGGGAGAAAAACCTCTCTTGATCTGCTAACCACCCCCATTCTGATCCACCCCAGGATGCTGTTGGACCTCTTGGACACAGGAGCACATTGCTGGCTCATAGCCATCCTGCTGTCCACCAGGATGCCCAAGTCCCTTTCTCCCAAACTAATCTCCAATAGGTCAGTCCCCAGCCTATACTGGTACCTGGGGTTGTTCTTGCCCAGATGCAAGAGTCTACATTTACCCTTCTTATACCTCATTACACTTGTCTCAGCCCAGCTCTCCAGCCTGTCCAGATCTCACTGAATGGCAGCACAGTCTGCAGGGGTGTCGGCAACATCACCCAGCTTNTTCCTGGGATGGAGGCGAGGCTGACCGGTCTATAGTTACCTGGGTCTTCCTTCTTTCCTTTTTAAAGATTGGGGTGACATTTGCTATCCTGCAGTTTCTGGGCACCTCTCCTGATCCCCAGGACCTAGAAAAGATGATGGAGAGTGGCTTAGCAATGACTTCTGCCATCTCCCTTAGTACACGCGGGTACATCCTGTCTGGGCCCATGGATTCGTGTACATCCAATTTGCTCAACTTATCCCTAACCC